>WOVY01001064.1:0-71655 GCA_013436015.1 Rhipicephalus annulatus | reverse complement strand
GAAACATTGGACGCCCTCATCCGTCGGGCATACAAAGTAGCCCTCCACCTTCCCATAAGTACACCCTACCGATCGACTTCTCAAGTTTAGGCCTTCACAAAACACTATCGGGGAACTTATAGACGCGCACCGCCAAGCACAATACCTTCGTCTCACACAAACCGACACTGGTCGGCATATTCTACATTCTCTTGGAATCCAGATACCCGCCAATGATCCCACATTACTCCCCATACCAAGACCCCTGCACCGCAAACTCCTCATTACACCACTTCCCCGTAACATGCACTCCGACCACCACGAAAACTCGCATAGCTCGCGCTAAAACTCTACACCTATGTTACGGTGCCGAACCAGACGCCGTATGGGTAGACGCAGCCTGCTGGGTGATGAAGCGGTCGCTGCCGTGGTGGATCACAATCTCTCTCCCATAGGTACACACACACTCCCTCCAGACACGTCACCCGAAGCTGCAGAGGAAGCTGCCATTGCCTTAGCAATCGTAAACACAGAAGCACGGTACGTCGTATCAGATTCAAAACCGCAATCAACTTTTGCACGAAACCGCAATCTAAGTTTGGCAGGCCGAGTTCACGTCCCTGCTTTTTGCATACTGGATTCGCCTGCTGCAACCCCGCCCCGTCAAGTGGAGTTGATTTGGGTGCCCGCGCACTGCGGGAATCCTGGAAACGAGGCCGCCAACCTCTTAGCCGAGGTTCTTAAAAACCGGGCTCCGCGGCCTCCGATCTGGGATTCACGAAGGACCGCGCGCAAACTTTTAACGAGCTGACTCAGGTCTATAGGGCAGCACGTCAGCTATATCCCCCACCGCACAAGTCCCTGAGCAACCGACAGGCAACCCTCTGGCGCCAGCTACAAACTCACACTCTTCCCTCTCCTCTCATTCTATCGCACTATCACCCCCTTTTCCTCACCTCTGCCTGTACCCTTTGCCCTGAACCTCATGCTTTTGCTATACACATCCTTTCTCACTGCCCGGCGGATCCTCCCCCGCGGGCCCTAGAGCACCTAAAGACTTGGAGGATTGGGAGACCCTACTGCGCTCAGAGGACCCGGTTGAGCAGACCATGGCTGCCGACCGGGCTGCCAGCGTTATGGACCACCACCAAATGAACGCTTGAGCTCAAAGGGGTCGTACGGGGGCCCGGGAGCCTGCGTGCTCCAAAATCCTCTGTTGAATAAAGTTTTCTCCTCCTCCTCCTCAACATCCGCCCAGGGCCACAACGTGGTCATTTGTCTTCAGTAGAGGGGTGGGTTATCCAGGGCTCAAAAAGCTCAAATGAAGGGGGACCCTAGTTTTAGCCCCCCCATGGGGCAGAAAAAGTTGCCGACGATTCTTTATTTTGATCAAAAAAGTTTAACCCTCTTGGTGGATTCCCTGTTAGAAAGAGATTAACTATTTCAATAACCCATATACATGATTCTGAGAGCTTGGCCGTTGCACAACGTGTAGTTTATTCCTTTTGGTGGATTCCTCTGTTCGAATCAGATTAAACATTTCAATAACACATATACATAATTCTAAAAGGTTGGTCGTTGCATAACGTGCATAATCTTGAAGTCAGTTCACAGTTCCACCGTCTCTGGTAAAAACGTTTTGTCCAAGAGTGTGCAGGCAAGGAGCAGATACAGCGGATGGACACATATTTAGAGCAGCTCACGAGGAATTCAGCAGCTGGATCGCAAAAAGCAATGCGAAGGCGCATAGAGTGGTGACTGTCTGAACTATCATTTAAAGCACTGAAGGCAAATAACCGGTATGAAGTTGACGCATAGGTATGCTAAAGTATGCTTTCTATATATTGTAAACAACACACCATAAAATATTTTTGTGGTACGGAACGTCCTGGTATGCAAATACTCTGAAAGAGCAATGATTTATTTCTTCGCTTCTGGCATTGTCATTCTGTCTTAATGCTGCTAGGTTCTTATATAGGGCATCTTAAGAGACCACAACTTGGTAAAGGTTGCGAAAGGAAAGTATCTACAACTTATATTCACTATCGAGTCGCCAGCAGACCCTCACCAATATTGCTTAACCGTTGTGGTCGGGATCTTCCATCGACCACATTTGAACTCACAATGCCCTGCATAGCCGCCATGTGCATCTCAGGGAAACATCATGCTTCTCCGAGCTGACAAAATACACCTATCACGCTCAACAATCCACAAGGCAGCACAGCTGTTATGTCACTTTCTTCAGTGAAATAAATTTTGTGTGCATACACCACTGCAAGAAATAAATCGCCTATGTGATAATAAACATTCCCGATAGGCCTAAAACAAATATGGCTTGTGTTATTTGCAGGTAAATCTAGGAAGCGTGAAGTCTCAAGCATGACCTGATAAAAAAAGTCACAGCTTTGCCGGAAAGGCGAAGCAATGAGCGCGATAGCAACCGATTGAAAGGTTACGCGCAGAATGGAAAGCAGATGAAAACGCGACCCGCGTTCTTCACGCACAAAAGACGCATAAAACGTACTCAAAGGTAGAGATGCACGCGAATAAGCTTCTCATTAGTTACTTTACAGTGTCTGAAATGCGTGCGCTTTTCGCAAACGAAGACTGCAATTATTGCAGTGACCTTTGTCTACCCAGTAACTACAGCATAATCGTTCCAAGTAAAGCCCGAGGCCAGACAAGGTGTAAGACCTTCCCTTCCTCACCACCGCGAAAATAGGGCGCGTGAGGGAGGCATCGCTCCCCTTCTCTAAGCCGGGCAAAGTATGCGTAGGAGGTTAGAGCGGGTGCTGCCGCGCGATGTGGCGACGTCCGATCATGGCGCCATCTTGCTGGTATTGCTGAAAACACAATCACTCCCCGTGATGCTCTTGAGCAGTGGTAAAGACATAGATATAAGTAGCTTGCCGTTTGAACGGTGAAGCATGTACTTCGGGGTGGCTAGTGGTTAAGGCCGCGCCTTCATGACGCAGAGGTCCTATGCTCGATTCCGAGTGTCGGAGTCTTTTAAAAACGATAGTCTTTCTTGGGAAAATTCTATGCAAAACTTTCTTCTGTCTGTTTGTCTGTCTGTACCTTTGTCTGTTTGTCGACCGTTACCGCAAACTGGGTACTTTAAAGAGCACTAGCCAAATCCGAATGGGCGACCCCATACGCAGCGCTCACCAATGTTGCTCAAGAATCAACGTTCATACATGTGCGATTTCCAATTAAAAAGCACTTATTGCGCTTATCTGAGGGCACCATGACAACACGTATATATTCTGCATGTGCGTCTTTTACTAGAAAAGGCATACATAAGTAATTATAAGGACTGTAGCGCTTATCACGCTGCGCTGACCATGCAACGCTTGCACGAAGAAGCGAGTGCTTCCAACGCTTTGCGAAGATGACACTGTGGGGGTACCTACCCGTTGCCTTGCGTTCTACACCTTATCACCTCTGAGACGCGCACGCAGACTCGTCTCAGGGCCACACGCTTTGTTTTCCAAATAAAACTGCCAGATGGCGCTCACGTCTGACGTGTGACGTGATTTGATGCGCTCATTCGCCTCCGCTGCACGCTCGAGGCACTCTAACGAGACCTCCGGAACACCATTCACCGATTTTTCTTGCGCAGAACATCAAATAAATGTTTTGTTCACTCACTCCGCACGCAAGACTATCGTCTTTCGACGACATTTGCAGATTCAGGCAGATACGGGGCCAATTGTTTCTCTGGACTATTTTTCTTTCTTGTGTTTTCATATATATGTAGATGCGTATACATATACGGTGCATGACATCGACGTCGACGACGACGCGAGCGGCAAAATCCAGCCGAGAGTGTCCAGATGATTACTATCGCAATAAAACGAGAAATGAGTGGTGCGAGGCCCTCCTCCTTATATCTTTTGAACCAGAGCCTCCACCATGCTAACGCGGCCCTGCTCCAGTCGATACATATGACGTTGAGTTGCCGCGTGCCAGACTTCATGGCCGTTTGTTTAGGTGAGTTTGAAATGCATGTCGATACCACCCCTGCCTAGAAACGCATCGACCACACTTTGGAGCTTCTATTTTAGAGCGGGCTCTTTGTCATTCTTGTCACCAGATCGCAGGGGGGAGAAGGACGAAGACTTGCAGTGACGAGCGAAATGCAGGAGATGCAAAGATTTTTTCCTGCTCTTCCACAATAGCAGAATAAGCTTCTTTTTGCACCTAACCCGACTTCGTAATTCATGCTTGGTGGAACAGGCAAACAGCTGTCAGCTTTTGCTGATAGTCGCATGAATCACTTTCCAATTGAGTGTAGCAATGGTGTTATCGTTTGTGAATCTTCGGCCTTCTTGCAGAGTCGCGTTATAGAACGGCCATGCATTGTGACGACTTCCTGCATTGTCATAGCTCCGTTTGTTTTTGTAACGATGCCTAGATCAGGGCCTTTCAATTCCAGATAACAGCACTGGGTTTTGGCTGAAAGGCACTAGGAGATCTCCGACAATGCAGTTTAGTGCACAGAAGAGCCAAAAACACTGAAACAAAATATATTTGTAGCGTATCTACAACAAGAAAGTTTAGGTAAATAATTACTAACGACTGACCATCGCGGTAAATTATTCCCTCGAAGGTCAGTCGTTCACATTTTCACTACTTTCGTCATCCTATTTAGTGCACTTAAACCTACGCGAAAACTTGCATGTATACTGTTGGTTGAGGAAGAACAGCTAGAGAAGGTGAACTTGTTTGCGCAAATGAAGACCAGGACACAGAAAATGTGAGACCGGGAAAAGTGCAAACTATCAACAGAGTTTTATTATTCGTGACCTTTCAAATATATATATATAAATATATATATATATATATATATATATATATATATATATATATATATATATTGAAAAATGATGACAAGTAATAAATTGCAAATGAAAGCTTGTGCTTGTGAATGCCCCATTTTTGTTCTGTTTTTGTCATGATTTGTGCACACCAGTTCACCTTGAAATATGAACCCAACTCGCCCAGCTGCAAGTTTCACCGAACATCTAGAATATCGCTAAAAATATTGCATCAACTTACCACACTGTCATACATGTCATGCGACCCTTGCAACACTGTATGTGGCATTTTCTTCTTCCAACTCCGTACAGCATGGTGTCTACGTCGTTGTCACAGTAAAGATTGACATGGCATATTGGGGCACTCGCGCTCGAACTTCTTCGTTTCGAGATGGAGAGGGGGGCGGGGAGAACGAAGACCGCGCATGCATGCTGCCTGGAGTTGCTTGGAGGATTTGAAACTGTTGTGCCGCCCACGACCTCCAACGCCAGCGTAGCTCTCGCCGAGTGGTTCGCCATTCGCGACCTTCTGACGCCATGCAGCATTCGCAGTTTGGTGCCCCGTCGTTGGACTTCTTGGACCGGCTCTCGGCTTTCTTATATTCTTCTTTTTCTGCCACTTGCTTTCCTGCTTCTCTATCTCGACTTTCCACTATTCTTTTCAACCCTCCTCCCCTTTCCTACAAGGCACTGCGCCGTATCACCCTTGAGGCATACAGAAATTAGGTCCCTTTTTCCTCTTCATTTTAATGACTCGCACTCCCTCAACCTGCCTTTTAGTTGCAAAACAGCTTATGGCGGAGATCAATCCGGTGGTGTGTGGCATGACTACTTTTACTGCGCATGCGAAATAGCTAACCCAGGCCCTGCCATAACGTTTTCACGTGCTAGCGCATTCTAGCCTGTGCAAGCAGCTGGGTAAAGTGCCGTGGCCGGTCCCCTTACACTCTCTCGGTAATTACGCGATGGCGTCGGGGAACGAGATTCTGCATAAGCGCGAGGAACCCAGGTGCGATTGCGTGGCAATGAACTCGCGTGGCATTCTCCAACGAGAGTTCGGGAGGAGTAACAGCACCAGAAACACTTTATTCAATTCATCGTGTGCTCCACTTGCAAGGAAGCGTTAACAGACAAGGTGCCCGTGCTGAACAAAACTCCAAGTAGATCCATGAGCTGTTTCGTATGGTTCCCTTCAGTAGGAGATAGATGGATCGATGCGAAACTAAATTGTAAGTCTTGAGGCTCAAGTCTGAACGCTCAGCGGGCCGCTCCTACGTTAGGGCAGTCAAGTCAAGCCCAACCACATCGCGGGCCCTCTGCAAGGACCACGGTACATCTAACAGATGGTGGACAGCACACATATGGTGTAATGTTTATCTGCGAATGGCGCAGCGACTGTCGAGTGCATCTAAAAAAATTAAAATATTAATTGCTGGCAGCGTGCCGGAACCCTTTCATCCTCCTCGCACCTAAATATACAGCTGAAATATGTTGTCTCTACCATCTCACTCAAGATGCTAACATCCTGTTGCGCCAGCCTTTTTTACATGCCGGCGTAGCGAGTGCTTCAAGCGCCTTCCAAGACCCGGCACAAGCTGCTATAGTGGCGGCTGCTTTGTAGCGAGCAAAATAATTGCCACTAAGAGAGGGTAGTGTCATGAAAAGGCGGGGCAGAAACTGTGTGATTAAAACGTCATACTAATTGCAAGGCCGTGATTAAAAGAGCGAGCTTTCTCTCTCCCTTCATATGTCCATAAAAAGTTACTATAAATACGCTGGCTCACCAGCTCACTGCGTCACAACACCGCCTTCAATTATGGCACCGCCCTGTCGAACAGAAGTTGCAGGTTTGAATCCGTGCCAAAGTTCTGAACAGGGTCGCTACGGGGCAGCTCTATTCTCCAAATTTTTGCGGGATGACGGAGTTCTTTCAAGAGATTTACTTACTTTTGATCGGCTAGTTTTAACCAGACCATTTCACAGAGCATGCGCGGCGAAACTCCGGGGATTTGGAGGTGACTGCTCGTCCCGAAAACAAAACGTGTAAGCCCCGAACGTTATCACTGATCTTTCTCTGAGAGGCGTAAGCAGTGGTGGCCTCTTCACAAGAGCCGCGTCCTTTCAATGCACATCCTCGTGCAAAGTGCTGAGATGAGTGCGCCTGCTCGTGGCTGCTTGTAAGTGGCCGCAGATTTAAATTATGTGCGTTCTTCATGGAGGCCACACAGACCATACAAGGAAGGAAGCTCTTGGGGTGTTACGGTGAGATCGGGGGAGGTAGGATTAAAGCTTTCTAAAACGTGATTGGTTTGGAGTGCGAAAAAATAAAGGGGGGCTCGGCTTGCAACTTGCATGTTGCAAGTGCATGCTGAGGTGGATTTGAATAGTGTTCAAGAGCATGAGAGGGGGGGGGGGTGTTGAGCGAGTTTACTGTTTGGCATGGTCAACTTGAGTGCTGATATAGTTCATTTAAGAGAGGAAGTAATGCGAAAAGGAAAATAAACGCAAAACTGGGGGAATGGACGATGACCATCAGGCGTATGATATAATTCATTCGCACCTTGAGTCTTTGAAGACGAGCCGCGATGCTGAAGATTGTTTTGCGCATTGCGTGGGCGCCCTCGAACGACGATCACAGACATCTTAAAAGGCTGGCGTGGTTGCAATCAAGGAAGTTGAAGTAAGGAGAGAAAAAAAAAGACAGGCTAGCCACCCTTTGACTTTATAGGACGGGAATGCTGAACATGCCCGATGGTCAAGTGCGCTATGAACTGGACTGCTTTGTGTTCCAAAATATTATACTGTTACATGCTTGTTTTTGTTGATTGCTTCCCGCTCTTCTTATCTTATCAGGAGCCGTCCAGCACAGTAGCCATGCCTAAAAAATTCAGTTTGAAGGCATAGCATGGCGGAGCTTTGAATCCTGTTCTACCTGCATTTATACACATAGATCGAGAAAAATACCGCATTAACTTTGCGTGTCTTTGTTTCGGTTATGCATCATGAGGTGAGGCGTTTTTTAGAGTCAAATGTACTTGAAGTAGAAAAGAGAAAAACGCATTTTTTTCTGCTGACGATAGAGTCAGGCCTGCTCAAAAAACTTATTGCCAGTATGTTTCTCCCCCTAAAAACCACCAATCAATAATGTGGCTATGATACACATAGTCAGATTTCGTGCGTATTATGAAGTTAAGTTTTATTTGGCTCAATCGAATCGGAACATTTATTTTGGGCATGGATTAGCTCGCGAAATAAAAAGGGCAAAATGACTTCCCACAGTGCTTTACACCTATTTTACAGGCATGGGAACCAGCTGCGAGCACAGAAAGAGAGAAACAATTTTACTTCAGCTGCGTGCAGTGCTCACCGAGAGGTGACGCCGGATGACCGAAACACACCATCCTCCTTAATTGCAGCGTGCAGAGCCTAATTAAGACACCAGGAGGGCAACTTGGCCGCCCATCGGGGCATCTTCACGAGCGGGGAGAAGCACTTCAATTAACGCCTCTGGTGAAGCTCAAAGGCGGCTTCTTGAACGGCACAATGGATGATGTTCGCATGGCAGTTTGGACACGCGTGCACGTGCCTATTTATTTTTTTGTGCAGTCTTGCAAACAACCCTCTACCTCTTCACTCTAGGATGCTATCCTTCCCCACAGCCTCACCTCCAGGACTGTTGCTATCGGCATCTTCATCGCACTTACGCCGTCTCCACCATCGTTTCACTAATTTTCTGGACTCCGCCTTTTTTGAATGGCTCGTTTCATGTGTTCTTTAGAGATAGAAGAAAGAGATTGAAACAGTGTAAAAATGATGCACGCAACGAAAAAAAAGAATGGAAACAAACATCTGAAAGAATGACCATTAAGATAGCATGCGCTAAGGCTGTGTGTCTACGCGGAACTTCACGTACTGAGCGCAGCTTTTAGGCACCTTCTCGCTGATGCCATGTTTTCATTGTGTTACTTTAAGTCAGCACGTTGCTTTGGTAACGCAACCGTTCACTCAGCACTCACTTGATGTTAGTTCTTTTAAAAAGGGGATAAATTAGATGGAAGTTTTGGCATTTGGACCACTGTCCATCTCGAAGATGAAGAAAGTTTGCATGGACTTGCAAACCTAGGTTACATCTACTCATTTATCTGATGTATAGTCAAACGAAAACAAAACTCCATTGACAAATTACATACTTCTCTCTTGGTCATTTTACTAACTCTCACAAACAGATGCTTATGTTGTGTCAGGGTTGCGCTTAACCCAGGTGTTGGGGTTGTGCTTAACTCATCTGTAGCCACCATCTGGGCGCAACTTTACTGCGTCCCATATCACACAATGCGCACATGTTGTGGCCACCGAATCAATAATGTGGCTGCAGCATACTTGCTGTATAATTGTACCAGCCTGCAATAAAGCTGTCTTCCCCACCTCTTTGCGACATGCCTAAAGCCTGGGGGACCAACTTGATTAGACAGATGCTTTGTCTAGTTGGTAATTGGGAATCAAAACATTTGCACAGCGCAAGACTACGAGTAGTTTCGACATAACTACAGAAGAAAAGACAAGGACATAAAGTTGTCAGTTGAAGTGAGCGCTCTTTCTGTCCTTGTATCGTCTTCTACAGTTACGTCGTAACTACTCGTAGTCTTGCGCCGTGAAAATATGGTGGAGCACCAGATGACTTCAATCTCTGTATTCACGGACCTTTGCACTGTTCAATTTTATTGATTCTACAGAAAGAGAATTAGCATGTGTATTTTTTATTATGTATATTCCTATGCCTAAAGCCACGCCTTAAAATTTTTATTGAACATTTTTTGCAACCACAGTGTATCCGGCAGGCGTTTTAAAGCGTGAAGCGTATAGCTTATGCTCACTTGCCACGTCCTCACGTGTAAATTACAGCAACTTATGAACCGATTTTTCTAAATAATTTTTATTTATTTTGTATAGTTGATACTGCCTATAGCTTAAGTCACGTCACTGCCTAACTTGTTTTAGCGGCTAGACTGTCATTTTAAAAATTATCAATTTTACAACAGAAATCAGGGAGCTCAGTGTATGCCACCACATGTAGGCAGCACGTCATGCCATCTGTTGCAAGTGCAGTGAAGCAACACTCTGAACTGCTGTGCTTGCAGACGCTCCGCAAATCAAGCACTAGACACCACCACCCGAGTAAGGCTGAAGGTGTGTTTAGCGCTTTCCCTCTCCTGAAAATTCGTGCTTCTTGTTTGTCAAACGTCGAGAAGACTTTCATTGACATTCCGGAATGTCTACAGCATGTGCATTGTAAACTATGGAAAATCTGAAGAGATACGTACTATCGCGATGGAAATAAATGTGAACTGTGGTGAGCGCGGCTTTCAACTTTATCCAACTGGAACGTGTTTGACTGAAAGTCGTGCTTTCAGCACACTTTGTGCCTAGCGACCGTGAAGGCACGCGTTTTCAGCACAAGGATAGGATAGGGCGAGCGGCAGACTGGAGAGTTGGGGGGGGTACTTTGCAGGAAAGAAGAAAAAGTTATAAACTGTCAATAATTTACGGAACTGATTTGCAAATTATCTTGATTTTCAGCGAGCTTGTCACAAAGTAGCAATAAAACATGCGTTACACGTGATTTCCGGTCAACACTAGCATATCAGCCTTCAGATAGAAAGTGTTAAGGGTGGGTAGAAAGGAGGGATTCATCGTCACGCCAGAGACGCATACTATTGCCCGGTGGGCTTTAGGTTGCTGACCCACTAAATGAGCAATAACGACGCACTCCTAGGGCCACGGACAAGAAACCAATGTGGCTAGCCGCACTCACGGCATTACGTGGCTTACCGAACCTCCAACCAACGGCTTTGCTAGATATCCTTGCGTATTAGTCTTGCAAGAGGGAGCTTACAGTAAGTGGCACTGCTGCAATGCTGCTTTCAAAACACTCTTTGTCTTCGCATCCCGCACTGAATGATTGAGGGCCCTTGTTCAGAGTGGAGTGGAGTATATTCACGCCGTAGGGGTTGGCATTCCTGAGCTTATGGACTTCTCTCATGCAAACTCCCGGATCAGCTAACTTCTGCAGGACTTGTATTAACTTGTACAAGACTGGATTCAGGAATTACCCGTTGAAGGGGCATTTGTAAATTCACAATGAAGGGCTGGCCGACGCTCGCTAGGTATGCTTGCACAATACAAGGGAGTTGGTCATTCTTCACTGATGTAGAGAAAGCTCCAGTTGACTGAAATAGGCAGCTACCATGCTCACCCGAGACAATAGCATACCTTGTGTCGGTTGGCCCGAGTATTATTGGCTTCGAGGGTAACATTAAGTAATATAGTGGATAAGACTGTTCGTCGCTGCCTATTCTTGAGAGTTGGAGGATTGGTGGTTGCGCTGTTAGTCTGATACGCTATTTTGGACGAAGCTTATTTCTACTTTGAGATAGGGAGAAGTAATGCAGTTTATCGTTACAGTTTCAGGGTATGAGGAGTAGCCACTGATGAAGTCACGTCAA
The DNA here is from genome assembly GCA_013436015.1 of Rhipicephalus annulatus. Taxonomy (NCBI): domain Eukaryota; kingdom Metazoa; phylum Arthropoda; class Arachnida; order Ixodida; family Ixodidae; genus Rhipicephalus; species Rhipicephalus annulatus. The sequence continues at coordinate 60,353 of WOVY01001064.1, read as the reverse complement.
AGAGAAATATAGGGAAGTATATTCGGACTATTAAGGTTCTAAGCGCGAAGTTTGAACTGTGGCTCACAGAGCGGTTTCACGCGGTCCCCGACACGCTATGAGAATGTCGCCTCCATTGCCACTCAATTATGGAGGACGCCATGACTGTTTTGACCTAAAATGAAGTTGTCACCTACAATTTTTTAAATTTTAACCTTATGACAAGCGGGCAGGAAAAACAGCTTTTTTTCAGGAACAACGCGCACTTCATGAACTCCTTCCAAAACCCATCGAGCTCCTGAAGTGACAACGGTGCTGAACTCTGCCGACTGACTTGGAAACTCTTCACGGAAGTATCACGTCAGCTCTGTGGAGCGCCTTCATCGAATTCTGGGTTCTCGCATGCCGCTTCACCATGATAGGCTGTTTGGGCTGCCGCTTCTTTATGGTGTTCCGGACGATATTTTCTTGTAGATTGACGCCGATAATTCTCTCGGCTCCCTCCTTCCCGGATGGAAAATTGGAATTGGCTAATTGCCAAAGACCACCTTCGCAATGCCACCAAAGCATGGCATGCCTACGAGGTCTTCAGACAGCCATCCTGGCACAAACAGTGCGCCAATTTCACAAATCCTTTCGCGCTCTTTCACATACCAGTGACTTTATCTTCTAGAAAGTCCTCTTTATCATGGATAAGGGCATCTCCTTAACGGTGTCGTTCGAACGTTCACCAACCTGCCCTCCCTCGGAGACAGAGCTCACGAGGCCTGGCACCCCCATGATACAGAAGTGCCCCCTGTTTCTCCACTGACAGCTTCCCAGCGTGCCCTGCGGCAATCATCAACAAAATCTGAAAGGTGTGCTTCTCCATGCTTCTCAGAATACGATTCGATTGCTGCCGCACAATCTCCCTTGACAGAGCTTAACCAGATATACAAACCATATCAACCGGCAAGCTGGTGAGGCCTAGATCACTTGGCCTTGCCGGCCGACAGCGTGACGACGTCAGCTCCCTCGCATCCAGCCGTAGATGGAACATCAAGCATCACAGCCGGCTTGGGTCAGAGTCAGGAGTCAAATCCTCTTTTGACATCATCGTAGTCACTGGCGCAGTGCGCAAAAGGCTTGTCACTTGGCACGTGTCAACTCCGTAAACGAGTCTTAAGTGTCGAGTGCCCCTGCCAGTGAGGACCTGCTGGTGCACCTGATGACAATGCATCGAGCCAAGTTGGCCTGAATGCACGTGACAATTTCGCAAGAACTACCACCTCGATCACCAGTACGACATCAGCGATGTAACAATAGCATGACTTGCCTCGTAAGCCCATGCGTGAAGTCTGCCCATTGTTGTCGCAGATATCTAGCGGGCTACCCCGTGGCATCTTGAGTTGCCCCAAACAGCGCAGACGTCACCGTTCTGTGGGGGTATAGTCGCTCTACTGCACTCTGGATTCTTCGCCATGTCGTCAAAGCTTAGAAGAGGCAGTCGTCACGGTGGCCTGCACTCAATGAAAACACTCAACACTAGCCAGTACCATCTGCTGGGCTCATATTTGGTAGGGAACCACGTTATTTCGCAGCTTAGCCAAGACTGACCTAAAATAACCGCCTCGGCAGAGCCAGTGTTTTCTAGCAGAGTATCTGTCATTTCAACAGGTGAAGTCATGGCGTACACATGAGCGAACGCACACTGTATTCCTGCAGAGACAATTTCAGCAGCTCTGCACAATGGCAGTAATGACTAAATGTAATCAGAAAGAGCGGCAACGAAGTTCTCTTTCTCACGCTGTACCAGCGCGATATGGAGGAGAACGAAGGCAGATTAAGAACACTTGACCCGCAACAAGGGGGATGTCTCGTGTGCATTCCTTTACAACACTTCAATATAGTACTAACGTTTATTTCCTCGCTTTCGCGGTCACATTTACGAAAATAGTGTGCTGCCCACACATGAATGACTAGTGTTGACAGTCGTTTGTCCGCGCTTGTTCCGTGTGTTCTTGTTTTGTGCGTGCTTTCTGCTGCAGGGATGCACTGCGAGTTTTTAGCTGCTTGCCATTCTTTGTGTGACATAGCGATTTGTTACTGCAGCATTCATTTCTTTGCCTTTGTTGGCAAAACAATACAAAATGAATGCTCAACTACCTCTGCGAGGACACGTTTAAGTTTGGGTAGTACTCATTCCTAAAAATTAGGATATACCACGTTTTTTTTCTATAATTTTATTGATGTGTTCGCAAGCAGATGCCAATTCTGGAACGAAATGTCGCGTGATGCGGTTGTTGCTCCAGCTATGCCTGTTCAGAAATGCGAGCGTTTGGGGTTATTCATGCTACCTATGGCGCTATTTTCTCGCCGAGGCTGCATGAATTAGAAACTGATGGCTTCTACAAAAACTCGTGCACTATCGCAAATTGTGTCGAAGCGCTGCAGTTGAACAGGTCGGCACAGCAATAGCATTGGTGACGTTGCATTCGCAAGGCTGTAGCAGATGCCGCTTTAAGAAGTGTAACTGTTTCGAATAAATAGGCAGACTTTTTGCCATTGGACCAGTGCATTGGCTTAACAAACGTTACAACAAAGGTTCGGGATGGGTAATGTCAACAGTTGCTGTAGGTTGGTCCAAATGCTGTACCTTACCTTAATATCATTTCTCGACGCATCCGCGGGGTCATCTGGAACCTGGAATAATAGCAGGACTATGTTGCCTCGGTAAAATGGCAGTATCTCGCAGGCTGTCTGTAAGAGCTCCTTCTTTGAACGCCGGGCGCGACCCGTGGCGTTCTACAAAGCACGCACTTGGTTAGTGGCTTAACTGGCGCTCTTGAGGCATCGAACACAGAATGAAGGCTGGCTGATTACTCGGGAGGTATCACTCGGCTTCCATTTGAGCTCTGCATAAGTATTTTCGGCGCATAGAAATGTTTCTAGAGAAGCCAGGAACCTACTTTAGCCTTGTCCACGGGATATTCTTAGCTTATCAGAATGGTCGATTGGGCATGTTCATGTGCTTCCAGCTTGAACGAATACTAGCGCGACCGTTCCTAAAGTTATAGCGCAGCTCTATTCTAAGGAAAATACAGAGGGCAATACAAAGGACAAGATGAGTGCTAAACTCCCCACTTTTGTTTATTGCATGACCCAACAGCATATTGTTCGTCTTTTTCATCTCACGTCTTTTTCCCCACGCTCAAACAGAGCTTTGCTATAACCTTATGGTTTCATCATGCACCAACTCGTTACTGTTATCGTACTGTTACTGTCACTGTCATACTGTCACTGTCGTACTGTCATCTGGACTGTTATCACGAGAGAAACGAGGACAAGAAGGAGACAGACTACAACGTTCACTTTCCCGTTGCTATTGTCATCTTTGTGTTCTCTTCACGCTAATATTCTTTCAAAATGAACGCTTAGCTTCCAAGGTATTGCGATGCTGACTGTATTTGGGTGTGCACATTGAGTTACAGGCAGAGGCGATCGGATTTTCACGTCGCAATATGAAACAACATAATTGTGCTTAGGGGCATGCACTTTAAATTGTCCTAGCTGAAAAAACTCGAACAAACTTTGTCCGTTATGTTAGCCCCATGACCATTCATTCACAAATAAAATTTTGAAAAAAAATTGAAATATTTCAAATAACATAACCTAACTGGGCATGCGAAAAAAGCAGCAAAGTAACAAAGCTATATTTAAAACGCAATGCTTCAAGCTAACTTGGATACCTGTTTTAAAAGGAGGGTAAAAGAAAAGCTGGGACTTGAAGTGTGCCTTGCTCAACAAGCGTATATCTCACGTGAACGCGTGTTACCATTGGAGTATTTTTGTTATTACAACTGAAGGGGACAGGTATACGCATATATATCGTGATAACCTAATCAAGGGATCAGATTTGTATTCCTACATCACTTTATCGTCGCACCCCGGAAGTATGCACTGATATCTGGTTGGTTAGTTATCTATTGTTGTATTTTAAAAACTAAGTAAAGACAGTCGGATGTTTTTGTCCTAACGTACGAAAACATTTGGGATCCCAGCAGTTGTGGGTAATCGTCAATATTATCGTACATGGCTGGGAAGCAAGGACAGAATGGGAATGCGTGAAATCTAATCACTGCAAATGGTTGTGCCTTTTTTATTCCCTCGGCCAAAGCCAGATGTGCAGAACAAGTGGGCGTGACCTCTTTTGTGCGCACACAATTTGTCTCCTTGCTATCAGCATTACTCACTCGTTTTTTCAGCGAAGTGAGCACCTCTACTGCCCCTCCGTCCAGCGCACGCTAGCACACGTGTTGGTCTGGCTAGCCACACACTCTGGACGACGATGGATGACTCGCTGGTGGCTGGTGGTTGTAGCAACCCTCTGTTGGTGACGTTGTGCTTCTATTATAGGGTTTTCGTATCTAGCTTGCTCAGTTCGAATTCGTATATGGTCAGCCCAAAACCGCGAAACGTGTCCCTGAATTTGCCCTGCACTCTTGTCAGCCGTACTGATGACCTGGAGAGTTCTGCATGCTCATGGTGCTAGCGTTCATGCAGGCCTTACGTCGTTCAGGCTTAATTCACGAATAATCTTTTAACGAGAATCGCAATTGTGAATGATAAATACTAATATCTAGTTGCCATGCTAGTAAGGAGTACCTTTGTCTCATTGTGAGACACCGAATATTTACTGAAATATATATATTTATCAGTTACACATTTGATCAACCTGATTAACAGATTTCCATATAAGGAGCGATGAATGACACCTTTTGACATTTACTTACGGTATTGGAGAGCATGAATTAGGCACCTTCGATATTGGGCCGTCCTTTCAGACAGTGGAATACTTTGTTTTATGTGGATCATGGCGTGGTTATTTTTACTTCACAAAGACAAACAATTAGGGGACTATAGAGCTACAATATTAGGAGTTGAACGGGACAGCGACAGTCTGTTCGTAGTGCATACTTCAAACACTTAGTGCATGAAACCTGTTCGAATTTGCTCTGCACCCACTCCATGTCATAAAGGGAATAGGCGCATTAGCATGCGTGTCTTTTGTAGTAGGGTACTAGCTTTCAACTACGGAGGCATTATGATAATCGCATATTCTGACTACCGTTGGCAAGGGACGTTTGAACACGCATTATTGCTGCAATAATTGCCTTCAGAGAGGCGCCAAGCATCGTTCACTACAATTATTGTAAAGTACAATGAGAAACTTCCCTCGGGATTCAATCCTGCGTCTAAATCATTGATACCCTCTTGGTTTCTTATTCGACCCACAGTGCATCTTAGTCTACCAGCGATTCAGAGGAATTGTTTTCACTATGTTTTCACTATCACGTTTTCACTATGGTGCCCACCCAGCAACGAGACTAATCGTCAAGACCACCTGTCTGTCCTCTTTGATGGCTCTCCGCATGACCACTGGGCTCGACCGAAGAGAAGCCACCATTCTTCATCGCTTATGGCTAAGGGTGACATTGAAAAAATCATTTTCATTTGTCATAGGAAGGACTGACAACGCTCTCTGTGATGCCTGTTGTCGCGAAGAGACGATGCACCACAACCTGTGCGACTGTCCGTTGTATGACATTCAGCGACAGCCACTTCCGTTCTTGCGCGCATCGACAACAGCCAAAGGTCTGTGGACACTATTCTTTCAAGTGCCCGATAGAGGACATTTCAACAGAAGGCGACAAAAGCACTGTTGAAATTCCTACGCGACACGGACTTGAACAAGCGGCTGTAACAGCAACGTCACGCACCACAAAAGACAAGACTGGACTATGACTGAGAGTGCGCGCGTGTGCTGCCTAATGTACTGTGTTTATCTCTTTTTCCTCTCTATTTTTTATCTCCCCCATCCCCCTCCCATTTGCAGGGTAGCGAACCGGCTGCCTATAGGCTGGTTAACCTCCCTACCGTTCTTTTCTTCTTATTTTCCTCTTTCCTTTCCTTCATGTTGCATTTTGAAGCATAAATACGCACCGCATGCGTTTGTGAAGCATGAGAGCTACTTTCACCACATTTCGAAGCAGAAAAACTTTTTGTGACCACTGTCACAAGCAGAGGCATGGCGTTATGGTAGAACATCCGGGTGCCACGCAAACTACCCTAATTCAATTCGCAGTCAAACACGAACAACTCTGGTTCGGTCCCCATTCCACAGAAGGCTGTTTTTATCCTTTACATATTTTATTAGCATTTTTCTCCATGTTTGGGTCTCGCATAAGATGATGATTGCTAGCTCAAAACCAATGATGCCGACGCCGATAACGGAACTTCTGTGAAAGGAGCTCTTTGAAGATATCGCGTTAATAATTATGTATGCTTGCACGTATTCGTATCTGAATATGACGTCCAGTTGTCAGTTATATCGTAAAACACTGCTGGAATGGAAGTTGAGCAGTCATAAAGTATTTATTATCGTCCTCAGGAAATATTTGTTCACAGCCTATTGTTTATGCTCAGTGCATTTGCAACGCGCGCGTACTTCTTTGTTCATTGGAGCATTTCAGTATGACTCATCACGGTCGCTAAAATATGCCGAATACCACGACATTATAGGTTTGTGCGAGGTTTCACCAAGTGCGTTTGAAAAAGCACTGCAGTACTTTGCTCGAATATTTCAATTAGTCATAGCACGGCGATGGTATGATATGCCCATAGTAATACAGAACTATCGGTAAATGCACTATCGATAGCATTGAAGGTTTTGTATAAATTATCGATGGTGTGAAAACCCGTTTAGAATATTGGTGTCGATGAATAATTTATACTATCGACAGAGCAATTAACGGTACCACCAAACCTACTGCTGCTGACACTGTAATCAATAGGGCTGTCAGAAGTTGGGCATGTAGATTGTTATAAGCAGTTAATGAGTCATTATTTATTATTTTAAACAGTTGATAGAAGTGTCTGTAATACAAGAGACGAGTTTTCTCTAATGACTCTATGAGTACATAAAAATTTGTTCTTATGTACCTCCAACAAGATCCAATAATTGATAATCTGTTCCATGCTATAGGCTTTTCTCTTGAAGCAGCGTAAAGGTTAATTTGAAAAGTTATGGTGCTTGAATGATGTATAATGCCCGGGAGGTAGTCATACCAAAGCTACTATGAGTAGTACTTCAATTGTAAGTGGTGTCTGCGTGGCCTTTGTTCAGTAATACGAGGGTAGAGGGGCGAACGAAAAAAAACACTCACACTCATGCAAACTGAATCGCAAACAGACACACGTGTGAACGCACGCCTCAAGCACACAGGATCTCCCCCTGTGCTCAGTACACAGACGTGCACGGGCGGATGAGTCGAGTGCCGCAGCCCGAGCCACCAACGCGGTCGCCTACCGGGGCTGCGGCTGCTCTCTTGGCTGACTGATGGGGGATGTCGCCAGGAGGAAGCCCGTCGCGTTCACGCACGTCCGAGCACGCTCCAAAACAGAGCAACGCGTGCGCAATCTGCGTCAACCACCGATCATTTGCAGCGTTAACCGCGGCTGCTCGCTCTAGTTGCTTTCCGGCAGTTCACGTCTCCTTTCTATCTTGTATTCACATAGTACGTGCTGGCTTCTGACGTTTCGTGAGGTTGTTACCAAAAGCAAGACTCTTACGCTTCTGAAGGTTCTTCGTTTCAGTTTTGCCGTTGCCAACAAGATCTCACACTCGATCAGGGATTCGCTCGTTCTGTCATATCTTGCACTTGTTTTTTAGGAGAACCGCTGCGTATTTTTAACTACGCCAGTTGTAGCACAAATTGACATATAAGAGAAAAGACTTGATTCGGAAACTACTTTTGCTATCACAGGTTCTAGCTTCAAAAAACTAGCCTATTTCACGAGAAGACTTCAGTTGGCGTTTCTTGGAGCTCGGAGGTGCACAAAAAGTGAGACGAAAGCTACAAGCAAAACTATTATTTAACGCAGGGACTTCAATTTTTAAGTTCTCGCTAAGTGACGCCTTCCAATCACAGGCACCCAACATAGAATGGTCCCAGTCATTTAGCACGGTAAAAACGCTCTTGTGGAAATTCTCGAGTGACATTCTGCATAATGCATGCGTGCAGGTGAACATGCTGTTTATTATTAGGAGATGTTAAGCAAATAGGACAAAGGTTTCTATATAATGTAAAAAACGATGAAAAAAGAAGTGATGAAGATTATGATGAGGATTATGATGAGTCAGTCCCAAACTTCTCCACTTCCGTTTGTTTTATTGTGTTGTCTCTTGGCCAGCAACTGCTTTGCGTTCCTCCTGCTTCACTAACAACCACCAGTGATGCTAATGTAACTTCCTACAGCGAAGTTGCTACCTAGTGTGAGCGGGAGAAACAGATTTGTAATACTAAGATTGAGTTTACGCATTTCAGTGGCATAGTTTTCTCTTTCGTTCACTGAATGAGCCTATTTATTAGACTCTGCATTGTATTTTTGCTTTCATTCAAGCGGATCAACTAAATTTTGGTGAAAGCTATTGCTGACCTTTTTTACGCTGAAAGTAATGATGGAATATTCATGTTCGCTTTCAGTATGGGATCAGATTTGGCAATATAATTATAGTATAGCATATGGTGTCGATTGAGCACTGTGTGCATTATGCCCCACTGAAGTTGTTGCGCTGTAGCGCATGGCTTCGAATCAGTGGCTTTGTATTAACGCGATAGCGCAAAGAGCTCGTTTCTCAGAAATTCTACCGTCTTTTTTGATGTGAGAGTCGCGGCTTAAAGCGAAATAATATCTTGTCCTTGACCAAAATATAAAGAAAAATGCACGTGGAATAATTAATAAAGATATCACTCTCGCCCCGGTAAAAGCGCTGAATGCTAAGAATGGAGGGATGGGAGGGGGCAAATAAAAACGTCTCGCATGCCTCGTGACCTTTTTCACTCTTTTTTCTTTTTTTCTTTGAATACACGGCTTTTTCTGTGCGATCGCGGGCTCACGCGTGGACAAATGATGGTATTCCGCGGCGATCTCTGTTTCGACCGAGCGCGCCATGTCCGAATCAGCCAATGGCTGATAAATGGGTGATCTAAGTGTGATTTTTGAGCATTTCCTGTCATTTGTTAAGGGAAGAGAAAGCAACTTTTAGCTGACTTGGATAATTTATTGTGAATTCCAGACCCTGTGCTGCACTATAACATTTTGCAACAATACTGATTGTTGGCATAGTTGGTACTTGCTTAATTACTTGCTTTGGCCGCAAATACCACACACACAAACTAAAAAAACACTCAAAGACAAGCTTGTGCTTGTCGTTGAGTGTTACAACGAACGTTACATCCTCCCGCACTGTGGCCGAATCTCCAGCAGTTCTTCCACTGAATCGGACGAGAAGCGAGGGGTTATACTCGGAAGATCAGTGGCAATAATTTTATTTCTGACGGGCATTTTGTGCCCATAAATGTCGTGATGGCCGATTCGGTTGGTACCCTCTCTTTGTCGACTAAGCGATTACACCGGTAGAATGAAATAACGCCTGCTCCAGAGAGCCTGTCTAGGGTCTCAGCTGGACTCAGCTTGGAGTCGACTCCCCGTACAAGGCCTTTAGTACATGCAAGGTGAGGCGGAATAAAAGCACTGCATTCTGCACGCAGGTCTCATCCGGCCACCTACACACGATACCTCCTCGCCAAAATGGGCGCAAATCTGTGATGGTCTGGAAATGGTTTGAAGTTGTCTTAAGTTCCTTTTGAACCGCCTGACCTTACTGAAAATTTCTGTATGTGCGGCTCCGCACATACGCCATTATTGGACTACGGAAAGACGTATGATACGGAAAGTTCCGCAGATAAGGAAACCCCAGGATGCGGAAAGGTCCACACATAAGGAAAGCCGCATGATGCGGAAAGATCCGCAGATTAGGAAAGCCGCATGATGCGGAAAGCTCCGCAGATAAGGAAAGCTGTATTAATTATGCAGAAATGAAATGACCGTCCGAATCTAGTGCAAAGCAAAATAATGTGTAATTTCAATGGATTTTCACATCTTGAGTACATGCAATACTGTGTACAAATCACAATATTTGCTAAAGATGCGAGATGAGGGATTGAATCATCGGCATCTTTCCAATTGTCGTGATGCGGAAGCAAAATTAGCTTTTAAATAAAATACGTTACAAAGCTACTAAAAACATGCTAGTGATCATAAATGGTGGTTACATTGCAACACATTAATGCAGTGTTCTATGCAAGACTTAAAAAACTTATAAAGTTATTATTTGTCATAGAGAAGCATTTTTATACACATCAGCCCTGCTACAATTAATATATTTTTTATTTGTCTGTATGCTCCCGCTATGAATAGCAACATTGCAGTGTTGATGGTACGCAAATGAGGTGACTGCACCGTAATTTCACAGGCGCCACCTAAGCTACAGCATGGTGGCACAAAACACAATGTAACAGCAATTTTGGAACAAAATTTTAAACATAATTAATAATCATAGCGCTGTGAAGGTGTGGCGCTGTGTTTTTCTCATGAAAACCTTGTGGAGATCGACGAAGTGCTGCTTTAGGCTCCGGCACCACTATAGATTAGGGAGGTCACTGCCATAGAGCTTATGTGTCTTTCATAGGCACCTGAATATAACTTGAAAGGAATTGAGGGCTGCACTCTTCTGCGATATAGGTTTTTTTCTTTCAGACAAATATTTCCAACAGGCACACACACCTACACCAAAAGACAATGTCATTACCAACCCCATTTAGACACGCCAAGGATGTCAAGGTGATTTCTAACAAATAGGCCCTTCTATAGCAACATCGGCCAGCCTGTCTGAGACACTTCCACTGTTCACCCTGATTACCACACTAGATGCTTGCATCTGTCGACTCGCATCTTTATTTTAGATAACACTAAGATGAGCTTACATTGATGAATACGCACGAAAGTTTAGTGATGTATCATGCATCAGATTAAGCAACTGTGTTAAAAAATTATTGATAGGTTGCTTCCAGGCTTTTTATACTACAATACAGTGCTTGAAGTAGCCTGAAACTGCGTAACATCTTCTATGCACATGAATCAGATTGACAACGTAATGCACAACATGCATAAGAATATTGCGAGAAACATGATAACGACAAATGACTAGCCACCCAAATTTTTTGCTGTACATGGTTAAAATGTTCATGTTCACCCAAACGAAGTGCTTATGACTACAAGCCGAAAAAATCTACAAGTAAGACCTTGGCGCCTTCTGTAAGTAGACGTGTAGCGTTTTTTCTGTGGAGGGCTTTACACCCATAAGTGAGGAACAAAACTCATGTACAATGAAGAATGTTGGCAGCTATCACCTATAGAAAAAACTTATGCAGCTAATCTTCCCTGACACATCTGTACATTTACAGAAGTGACGAAGCTTCTGTCATTTGTGGCAGTAACTCCAACAGGACCAGTGCGAAAATTGGCACTACTTGGCTAGACAAATATACAAACATGCCTGCCCGACTCTAGCCACCCCGACTGAATCCGACATGATTTCTTGTCTGCCTGCTTGACAAAACCAAAACCACTGAAACACTCACAATACACAGCGTGATGTTCCTCTGGAGTGGTCAACTTCATCTTCCACGATGAAAGAGCAGCACAGTGTACTGATAAGGCACTTCTTGCAATGGTTTTTAATGCCACACAGTGACCTTGCTGTTCCTGTCGAAGAGAGCTTGGCGAGCTTAAAGGGTGCTTGCTCTTTTCTGGGGGCTGCTGCCGCTCCTCGTTTTCTGCTCAAGGTCAACGTGCACTAAGTTGTAGACGAGGCTTTAGGAGTTGTATATAATGATATACAAATTTTTGCAGAACGCACATTTCCTCGTGACATACTGAGGAATTTCTTATAAAACTTAAGGCCTCGCATATGCAAACATTTACAATCGATCCGAAGATGCACTTGACTCTGAAGGATCAAATGTGTTATGTAGTGTATATAAAGAAAGGTCATTCAGCACAACCATAACTACAGTTGCACACGGAAACAACATTAGCTGGACGCTGTGGGCCCGTTTCATGGCATAGCTTAAGCTGACACTGATCATGCAACGATAAGAAAACTATGCAAATATAGCCTGATCGATTTTAGGAAGTACTGACGAGTAGGGCACGAATCTATCGTTCTACTCATGAGCAATGCACAAAATTCAACATCAGTACCAACCCATTCAGCTAAAAATTTTGATTAGGATTTCTTCATTAAAGAGACTGACAAGTCACCAGAATGTGTGATTGGAGGTGGAAATCAAAATTCGTGAATTGAACTGCATTCTTTTTGCAACTTGAGTGGCATTTCCTTTTGAAATTGCACTTAAAAGCCTAAAAATCAGTATGTCATGCAGCCTGTATGTTTACTGCAAATAGCTTGATGCTTTAACATGCAAAAAGATTAGTGGTCAAAGTTGCAGCATATATCCATATTACCTGTGCCAACATTATTCTGTGCTGCCTACGCAGAGGAGTCAACCCTCAAAAAGCAGCACTGCCATCGTGGCAAACAGTGACAAATATGTGCATTTCACACCCATTTGAAATGCATGCTTCCGCTGCAAACTGCAATGCACAAACATATAAAGCTGTTATGCTGACCTCCCACTGTTTGCAGCCTGTGTTGTGTGACACTTCATAACACTCAGAGACCCGGAAATTCTGAAAATGTTTCCAGCACTTTCTGTGAAAGCCATGTCAAACAAAAAGAAACAAGCACCGAAAATTCTCTTCTTTCACTGCATGATTATACGCTCAAACCAGTAAGCCTTCTATTGCAGAAAAAAAAACAGCTACTATGAAAATTGATATTCAGTCCAATTAACTGCTTTATGCTTTAAGCCATGTTATTATGTTAAACGGGTGTCCTGTTTTACACGATCTGGTCTGCATGAATTCTTGAACCGGGCACCATATAGGTTGAAAGACACACACAGAATTTGAGACAAACCTAGTTTCCCGTGGAGCATTCTTATGCACTTTAACAACACACCTCAATCTAGTTAGTTGATCAGAAGGAGATGAAAACAGCTTGCAATTGAAAAGGACGGGCAGAAGGAATGACGCCTGCACCATGTGCTCCCTGTACATACTCGTTGAGGGTGCAGTTTTCACCTTATTCTTATGCAATTTCGCATTTATAACATTTCTCGCTGCATATTCTTTGTGGCATTAAAGTTTGTGATACCGTCTTGTGTAGCCCATGTAATTTATAAAAATAGAATTTAAGATAGCTCAATTCAAAAATAACAAAGTGTATCTAGCACCATGTCCTCTACACATTCTTTAGGCAAGTGGCAGAATGATTTATTCTTCAAAACATATCTTACTTCTAATATCTACAAGAGCTAACTCGTATACGGGCACATTCTGTTTGCCTCTTCAGATTATAAGGTACCTTTTTTAGCAAACACCGGAAAATCTGCATGAAGAATAGAAGTGTTGTAATTGTGAAGAAAGAAAAATAGAAGGAAAAAAAGATAACCTGCCCTGGACAGGAACCCAGCCTGCGACCTTCGAATAACGTGTCCGATGCTCTATCAACTGAGCGACCATGGCGGCTATTCCCCTTCCACTTTGTACGGTATATATGTGCATTTAATCATGGAAGAGTCAGTCAGCGCTGCCTGTTAACATTATGGCGAGTGTAGGACACCTTTTTTGCCCACTGGCGGCACGCAGCACGCGCTATTAATACATCAGCTAACAGCAGACCAATTATTCCTCATATACAACCTCAAGGCACCAAGCCTGCCATAACAAGTTCCTCACTACGAATGAAGGACGAAAAGGGCTCGTTTTTCTTTGCAGAAACAATATTATTGAGAACTGACAATGCTGCCAGAAAAAGTAATAGGAATACTAATGGAAGTATTTGTAATGTAATTGACAAGAATGTAACGTGGAAGAAAAGTTAACTAGTCGTGCAGAATAACCGAATCTGGAAACCTTTCAATAATGCATCTGATGCCCTACTACTAACTATGACAGTTATCTACCCGTCCACTTATGGGATGTATATGTGCATTAGTCAGGCTGCAAGCTTGTAATAACATCACATGCTACGTGATACCAATAGTAAAGAAAAAGTGTCCCAAACTAGAAATGATGGCAACAAGCGGGGCTTACTGTCTTTTCGACGATAAGGTACACATATATACCTTGCCAAGCGGAAGGGGCAATAGCTGCTGTGGTACGTAACACAGTTGGTAGAGCAGCGCACGCTTTATTCGTAGGTGGCAGGTTCTTTCCCTCACCATGGCAAGTTATCTTTTCTTCCACTTTTCTTTCTTGACAATTAAATTACGATTACTTACTTCCCTACTGAAACGTTCCGTATGCGAGTCCATTAATTTCATATGTTTCCATAAAGAATACATATGTTTCCCATACATTTTCCATATATTTTCGTAAGATTCTTACGAAACATACGGGATTATTGAACATCGCATACGGAACGTTTATGTAGGGTTCCAATATCCCTATACTTCTTTGGCAGCATTATGCATCTGTTAGTTCTCAGAAAATCTGCTAGTCATAGGAGGTGGCAATGGTTTGCCCTCCCACCTAAATGCACGTACACGAACACACGCACAACTGATCAAAAAAACAAGTCACACAAAGCTAAGATTACTGAGATTCACTGTTTCAGATTCATGAGTAGAGGAAAGAACTACAAATTTAAGGGTTCGTTCTCTTTGCTGAACACATTATTATGAGAACTAACAGAAGACAATGATGCCAAACAAACTGTATGGGATGTAATTAAAAATAACTTTAACAAAATTGTGAAAACAAAAGTGAACGAAAACGTAACTTGGCGACAATTTACTAATGGGTTCACGTTTTTTGACAATTGAATTGATATTATTTTTATAACATGCCATATATATTCCTGGGCAATGTTGTCGGGTGATTCTCATTATTAGAGTGGTGAGTAGGCCGACAAAGGAAGGATATGGCATTGATACTTCTTTTGAACACCAAATAGTTTGAGGACCTTAAAAGAGCGGGAGTTGCTTTGAGTAGACCAGAATATTTAGTTGGAGCAAAAAAAGTACACACATTTTTTACCAGGCTTTCTAACACAATTTGAGACATAAAAGTCTGTGCTGCCAGTAATGTTAAGTACCATTATTTTTGTCACACTATGCACTGTAGCCTGTGTAGTTAGAGTGGTGATAGTGAAGCATTAATCAAGCAGCCACCAACTGCGTTCACATCAATGGTCGCGTATTTTAAAAATAAACCTGCTGTATAGTAAAAAAAATGAGAGCATTTATGATTTTATCCAAACCAAGTTATACCGACTGGGTAAGCGAACCATTTGCATAAAATCAAAAGGCATAAAGTGATTCATGTATTATAACTATGTGAACAAATTCAGCAACACTGGGCAAAGTGACAACAGCTCTAATAAAAATTCTGCTCATTATAACGTGCATGAAAAGCACCACACCAGAATATCGTATAGTGCATGTAATATCAAGACTACTAGACTGTCTATTGACCTTTTAGAAGAAGGATATCTTCTTCACGTTCAAGGGGCAACCACTTAGCCTTTTCGTGAGCTTTTCTGTGAATCTTTCCTGAATTTCAGATATTATTAGGATTGAATTTTAGTGAACAGATTTCGCTCCTTTTCCTGAGCTTTTCTGTGAATATTTTCTGAATTTCAGATATTATTTGGATTGAATTATAGTGAACAGATTTTGCTTACGCATTGAAACCTAGTTCTGTAACTGCAATAAAGGGTGCCAAACCACCTTCAATTATTTTTTAACATTTCAAGCAAATGTGTGCAAAGACTTCAGAATGGTCCTGATAAACAATGATAACTGCAGCAGCACAAGTTGTCGTCTTAGGCGGCTGTTTGGAGCACGCGCTAAGCCAGTAAGCCAATCGATGATTGTGTGGCAGTAGGTATCGGCATGTTGGAGCGAGGCGAGACCTGTGGACGATAAAAGGTCCTCCGAGGCAGCGAAATCTTTCGAAGCATATCGTATATTCCTTGTAATATCGAGACTACTAGACTGTCTATTGACCTTTTAGAAGAAGGATATCTTCTTCACGTTCAAGGGGCAACCACTTAGCCTTTTCTTGAGCTTTTCTGTGAATATATCCTGAATTTCTGATATCATTAGGATTGATTTATAGTGAAGAGATTTCACTTTCGCATTGAAACCTAGTTCTGCATGTAACTGCAATAAAGGGTGCCAAACCGCCTCCAAATATTTTTCAACATTTCAAGAAAATGTGTGCAAAGACTTCAGAATAGTGTCCTGATCAACAATGATAACTGCAGCAGCACAACTAGCTATGGGTGCCTAAAAAGTAGCTAGAAACAATACCTTTTCCTCTTTGAGCCTTTTGGAAGCGTTCAGCCCCTCAGTGCTCACCTTACAAGAACATTTTTTCAAATACGTATTTGTGTGCCCACTGCTCTTGCTCCTTGCACAGTGAGGAGGAGCACATGGCAAAAACAGAAAAGAAAGAAGAATAGCGAAAAAAAGCGAAATAAGCGCGAACCCCTTTTGCATCATCCAATGTATGTAACATTACTATTGCGACAACATATAGAAAAAATATCACAGCTATGCATCCATTGTAGAGTCATACACAGCTGCAACACCACGACTAAATTTCACCCTTGTGTTGGTTTAGAATCCCTTTATAGTGGCAAGCTAAAGATATCTGCATTTGTTCGACACATATTAGAATGCAGTGAAATGTGATATGATAATCTCATTTAGAATGCACGTAATATGGCTTCATTGTATATGTGGCCACAAGTAACTCTGGTTGCAAAGCAATATGGCAGAGCCTAAACAGACGTCACCGACCACTCCAATCTAAACTTGCCTTTTCTACTTTCCCAATACCATCACAGCGAAAAATGAACAATTGAGTCTGCTATAGATATGTGCAAGCTTATGCTAAGGACCAAGTATGAAGGGTGTTTTGTTGTTATTCAGATCAGTTATTTGTTTAAGAACACTTGCTGTCAAACACAAATACATTGCTGTCGAAGCATCAAGACTCAAATATAAAGCAAAAAGAAATGTCTCTTTAAAAATTACAGGCCACAAGGTGCAAGATAAATATTTTATATACTTGGGATGTAAGGCATGCACAAGAGGTGCTGCCATATTATATTTTTTCCTGTGTTGAGACCTGCTTGCTTTACTCACCCAACACACCTGTAAAAATGCCGCGAAAACACCAAGCAGCTGATGCAGCATGGTTGAACACATGCCCAGAGATTCCACCATTCATATTGGCTAAGCGGCCCTACAGCCTCCACAGTCCTGCAACCATTTGTAAGACAAATATAGTTCTACCCAAAGTTCTTGGTTTACAGACACACATGCAAGACGCATAACCACTCTATAGGAAGTTTGCATGATAATGCACTGGGTAGCAAAACGGATGCCAATATCAAGTCAGTATCCCGGCCTGCCGCTTCTTTCATTCCGTTTTTTAAAAATTAAGTAATCCATGGTTAAAAAATGTTCCCCCAATGTAAAGTGTACCGGCAGTCCCTTGAAGAATTGCAATGTATTTCAAACACAATCCAATTCATAGCAATGAAGCATGCAATAGCGTTTTGTCAGCTGTTCAAGAAAACAGCATGAAGTTTAGCTAAAACCCATGTTTTTATGAACACCATTCAATTAGATATAAATGTTGTGAGCATTATGTGAAAGAACATGGATTCATGTTTAATCCATTATTTTTTATATTGTACTGATATGAATGCAACTAACTGAATATGAAACGATAATTTTTGCTTGAGCATTTAGAGTTATGAACACTAACGCACTTGCCAGCTGCGTCTTGTCCGAAACAGCGGCAAGCTAGGCTAGTTTCTGTAGGTGAGCAGTAATGAACAGTGCAAAGTAACAACGAGAAACACCAGTAACAACAGTAAGGGGTAAGCACAGACTGCCAACTGTATAATTTATTGCACAAAAGTTCGCCTGAATATTAGTCAGACAAGTCGTGTGAGTGAAGGTCCAGTTGGAAATGAACAAGTTACGAAATCAACAATGCCTGCTTTCTCTAACAAGACCCTCATTCACATAAAGTATGCAGGGATAGGCCCCTACCAAGGTACGTCACAGCATGATGTCACTGGCACACGTAAATGATGTGCCTGGAAAAACACTCACGCTAGTGGCTCAGCCCGGTACAGTCGTGCGGTGTTTGGGGCAAGTTTTAATTTTTCAAAGCTTACAACTCACGTTACACGGTCTACATTAGCTGTAGTATGTGTCAGCAAACATCTAGCTGTGCATAAACTGTGTGGTGAACTATTTGCCACGCTGTCTGTTTATCTTGAAGAAGTGAACACACGTGGTTGCCTGTGCGAGGAATAGCGGCATAGTCTTTAAAATTGTGCACTGTTGATTGCGGCATGTGGTGTGCATTGAAAGGTATTGAGACTATCGGTTCAACTGAGAATATTGTGTGTGGTGTGTGCAGTGTGAATAACAATGTGTCTTGTTTGCGAAGACGTTAGCACTCGTGGCAGCGACCGGTTGTTGAAAAAACTTGCTTCGACATTTTAGTCAAGGCAAATATGCACTTGACGCAATAATCTGCGAGTGGGTACATCTCGGTGTTTGCGCTGTGTGCAGAAAAAAATTGCATGGTCACCGGGCTGGAAGATACCATTTGCTAAAGTTGCATGTATGCATCGCCCCGACGAGTACGCAAGCCCAATAAATGTATAACTCGTTTTATTGAAGGCCTCACATGTCTTCATGTAAAAAGCAGAGATTCTTGTTTCACATATACTCAGTACCTTTACCGCTCGACATTCATGAAGTGATAATGCACACTACAAGTTTGTGTGTTACGTCCTAAGGGAGCAATGTAAATATGCGAATAAGTTGTAGGTGTCAGATGCAGCGATGTAACTGCACAAAAGATTACGCATATATTAGGCTACAGGTTTAGAATCACATACATCGCATACCTCCCACATCACATACATATCAGTGGGCTATCAGGAACGTCACAAACAACTTCCTTGCCAACCAGCCCTTGCACAGAGGGAGGGAATGGCTGGCACGGTGCACGAAGTGCCGTCACACGGTTTGCAAACATTGAGAGGTTTCTTACTTACGCACCATTTTGCACAATACATTTTTTAGATGACAGACTGTACTCGTTCCACATTGCTCATACTGATGTCTTTTTTCTTACTTTGTGCTATGAATTACTAGGCATTTAGTCATCATGATCTCTAAAAGCTAATTTTAGTGTTTTCTCTCATATTGCTGACAACTGTGTCGTTGCATAAATTGGGCAAAAAAGCAACACAGAAAGGCTGTCACAATGAATACACCAACATGGGTATTCTCCTGCAAACAAAAGTCGGCACTGGTCCTGTCATTACCCGTCTTCCTTCTTTCTTTGCCTTGTTTGTGCTGAATTAGCCAAACAGCTGAAGAGTTAGATGAGAAATATTAACGCATCAAAACTGTAAGTGCTTGCATCAGCAACTACACAAGAGCGTGATAACCGCACTCCCGCCACACAGCAGCGAAACATATTTTAAACATGCTGGCAATGTATTATTTTGTAAAAAGCAACTCTGGCAGAATATAAAATCTAACAATGTGCATACAAATTTTCTTCAAAGTCAGGCGTACAATGTAGATGCTGGCCGGTACATTATTAGTTACAAGTAAAGGCGTCTTGCAGGTACACATACAGATTGCACGAACACCTCTCTCTTTCTACTCTAGGCGCACACAATATATCTTTTAACAAGCATACGCCACGGTTGAGGGGCATAATAACGCTCTACTGTGAACGTATGCTTATCAACCCACTTAGGCGGTTGGCTAGGTGAATTGAGCCAAGTTACAAATTGTGTCGCCCACGAACGTGAAAAAAATGCTGCTTTGCATCAAATGGCACCGCAGGCTACGTTTAATCAACAACCTAGCAAGCGCCGTGTGCGTCCTCCTCACTACATTGCACTTATGAAAAAATTGATCACTCGACACATGCATGTTGCTGCAGTTGTCGCGAATTAGCTCCAGTAAGGCCGCGCCGATGCGCCATGGCTCTGCTGGCGTTAGCGTTGTCAAAGGGAATCGGCAACCGCACTCGCAAAGGCGCGTAAGGCTGCCGTTTCACGACGCCTCGTTCGAGTGCGGCAACACACACTTGCACTGAGTGGCATACTTAGTCGACATAAAAAAGTGTCCCCCTTACCTTTAGTTTCTTTCACACCGTCCAGAGGGAAGCGACCACAGGTGTCAGCCGTCACCTCGGAGTCCTTCGAGCACCCGCACAACCCGCCGATTCTTTGGACGACTCGCACTTGATCCGCACTCGAACAACCGCGGGAATAGGGCGCAATCTTTGCACATCACACGAACGAAGAACGGCGCTTCCTTGCGTAAATTTAACATTTCGTGCTCTCGTGTGTAGCGGCGCGAACACATGAGACACGCACCGAAACGGCATGCCCACAGAAACAACGAAGACAAACAACATGTGGCTTTAGCTGTGAATGGATTTGACTTGGATATCTGTGTGAGAAAAATAAAAAAACATCTGTCGCTGCTATAAACTGAAAAAATGTATGTTATCTGGCAAAATAACTCTTAAAGTGATAAACGGTTATTCAAAAAACAAGTTACAACTTATGAATATTTTCGCAGGTTTGTGTTTTGTTTTTGTTCTGGCAGGCGACAGCCTCCTACTGCTTCCACAACCGATGTAGTGCGGTTTTACGTTCAGTGCGTGTCGCCGACGCAAAGCTCTATAGTAGTCTCAATGCATCATAGGATGACTACAAAGCAGTAACATTTTGACATAGTGCAGTACGCAATCATTCAAGGCATGACATTTCTTTGCTCTGAAGCAAGTCGAAGCAAGCCGGCTGGCGCAATCAGCTGATGTCGCCGCTACGCGAGGCATGGTCGTTCGCAATAGCGTTGCGCCCTGCGCTCGATTTGTCATCAAGCGAGAGAGCTACAAAGTGGAATACAGCTAGATGCAGGGATTAATGGCGTATCACTCTAATTTCCTGTGGTGGCTGACTCAATCGCAAGAGAGCCCCGGGAAACAACCTTCAACTGCTCAAGCTTGTGTGTGGGTGTAAAAATATTTGTTTTCATCCGCGACGGGGCGGCAATCTATAGTTGAAAGACATGCGAAAAGCATGTGACGTATATACAATCACAAACCATATGCACACAATAGATACGATCGCATATAGTACATCAATAAGCCAACACAAAGCGTATAAACAGCAAATTTATATGTATAACTTAAACACTCACGCTCTGTCAGCGCGAATAGCTTAGAAAGCTAACGCATTCAGTTCACGTACGTCAGCACAACTGAGTGGCGCAGGTTCGAATCTTGCCAATTTTTATGTACTGCAATCTTTTCTAATGCATTAGATACTAAAACAAAATAAAAGCAATATTGCGTTCAAGTACGTATGTGGGACTGTGTTTTTTGCGCAACAGTTATTAGTATTTTTATTTCATTATTAAATTTTTTCATTCATTTCATAATATAACAAAATTAAGGACTAAGGGGAACATTAGGTCTGCTTGATTGTGAAGGGTCTGGAGAAGTGAGAAAACTCAAACCAAAAAATTTATTTGAGAAAAAACTGAGCATTTCACAGCCCGACCAGCTTCTTCAAGGGTAGGCCCAAGTATGCGCGAGACTTGCTATGACTCATCTCAAGCTGTGGCAGTTGAGGGGAGGCAATATCACCGAGAAGCAGTTCCAAAATATATTTTGGTTGATGTTTTTTGATTCCTCCAAAATAAGGGCTGCACAATTGTGATCGAGCCGAACCAAGAATGGCGGGCACAAAGTCATGAGACAGAAAATGAATAATGGTGATTGTTTGAAAAATTTCCCTTAATAAAAGGAAGAGTTATGAGTGCTACGTAGCTTAACTCGCAGTACGAATTTTAGATATACATATAGATAGTTTAAAATGGACAATGTTGCACACACACACATTGGTTCAATTTCTTTGCAGCACAGTTCAAGCATTCATGTAAAACTGAAGCGTCAAGAGAAGCTCATGCGTCCTCACTTTATTGCGCTTTACATTCCTTGTATGCATCCATGCAGCCATAATATATTTTAAAGCCTTTGTTTCACCTATAATATTCTTATTCATTAAAGCTGGCCCATAAGTTGTGTACTATGTAGCACTACAATTGAAGCGTAATCTGCATCGTGGTCTGAAACAATGCTTTTGAAAACCTCAAAACGACCCAGCCCTATACACGACCATCCGAGCATCAATGATAAGCACCATTATGTGTCCGTACATATCAGTTGTGCTCTCACCCTTAATTATTTTTCTGACCATTCCCTCTACCCTTACCAACGCTGTAGGGCAGCAAATAATCAACCTGGTTGAGCTCCCTGCCTTTCTTCTGTCTTCTTTCCCTCTTTTTTTTTGTTCTACTTCATTTTTCTGTGTACTTCACAGAGGCATTATTCATGTGCATGAAGATTCACTCACTATCGTAAAGTGAGGCAATTTTGCTTCATGTATCTGTATTTTAAATTTGCTCTCTTGATAACTTGCATGAAAGCTAATAACCAAGTAGCTCCACATGTGTGCGGTCGCACCACAAGATACCAGGTGTTCATCTGTTACTTCGCGTTCTAGAGAACCTGAATAGACCCGAGACGTTCATTTTGCCATTTAGTTTTTTTTCACAGTGCGCACGCCATGTTGCTTGTGGTTATTTTATCGGCTGCGTGTATACTGGTTCAGCGGGTGGTCTTGGCTCATGGTCACCATTTATTCTGCGATATAAAATTTCTATGCATATTTATTTAGCGAATTAGCATGCTTTAAGAGGAATAACTGAAGGAATGAACTTTGCAAGTGAGCGCTCGTCCTGTAGACGTTTTTTTCGTATATGTGCTCGTCATTTTGGCACGGGACTAATTATTTCTGTATATATTCACTTTTTTATCACTTTACATTTTCCTTCTTCAATTTTTGCGGCCATTTATTTCTGAATTGTCGACATTGACATCACGTACAATCACAATGACATTACTTTTTCTGGACGCGGTGTAGCACTACCACGGATCGAATGGTATTCGTATCGCAGACTGCCATTTGAATCCAGTGACGTGAACATCTCCGGTCTTATTAGTCTGCTCGCACTCCTTATTTTTCCATATTTCCGTGAGAAAATTTTCGTATGCTTTAGAGAACTTTGTTAAGGAAGTTTCTATATACTCCATAAAGCGTTCCATATTTCCACATCTTTCCATATTTTCTGTAGGTAATTTTTCGTATATACCACATGACTTCTGTATCTTTCTATATCTTCCATAAGAAATTTTCCATATGTTTCATATAATTTCCGTATCCTTCCATATTTTCCTTAAAAAGTTTTCTGTAAACGCCATACAACTTCCGTATGTTACTATAAAAATCCGTATCTTTTGCGTAAAGCTCATAAGGAAATTGTACGAAGTCCATATGTTTTCCGTAAGATTTCATTCAGAATTTTTCAATTGGGGAGGGTTTGTAAGTCTGATGAAGCCTCCATTTGTAGGTACCAGTGCCACGGGAATGCTGTCAATACCACTGTGAAAAAAGGAGTCTAGCGGTTATTCCTTAGGCGGCAGGGACGCTGACCAGGCGGATCGCGCCTGGCCAGAAAACGTAGTCGACATGAGCACTAGAGATATGGTTAGACTCAGAAACAGATAAACTATAAAATCAGACTCTAAGACAGAAAGTTAAAACCACTCAATCCTAAGCCAAGAACACCCCAGCAGGTTGAGCACAGGCAAGCTTGAAGGCGAGACTAGAATGGTCTTGCGAAGGATTTTGCCACCTTGTTCTATCTTCCAGAGACCATTGCGGTGTGTCGCAATGCACACGTAGCATCGTGATGAAAAGATGGCAATGTATCGTTCTATTAGTTCCCGAAGGATATAGGCGGCGCACGATGGAGTGCGCCGCAAATCAGAAACTTACGCATTGAAAATACGGCGATGGACACTACGGTAGTTTGTTCGAATCAACTCACTGGTGAACACTTAATTGTCCTCAATGAGTACACTATTATTTAGCTTGAGTGCATTCTTAAGAATATTCGGTCATTTCTAAGCGCCGAGTATACTTTCGTTTTGATTAGCAAGCTCTATAGGAAAATAGTTGCGTCATGTGTGTTACTAGTTTTCGCGTATGCTTGTTTTCTGTGCAAGTCGTAGTGCTGGTCAATCTCAAGTTAGATTTCGCGAGTCCTTCCCACGAGCATTTTTATTTCTCTTATGTGTATATACATACACACAAATGCACGCGTGAAGGTCCCGCGTGCGTAGTGTGCGTGCATGTATGTCCGTGCGTATATGCGACATGTCTGTGCGTTTGTAACGTGCGTTGTGTGCCCGCATATATCTTCTTTGAATATCGTCTACTGACAACACGAGCGAGTGAGTGTTCGGAACCAGACGACCTTGCTCATTAGAAAGCCAATATGATGGATCGGCGAAAGAAAAAAAATGAGCACTTCTAATGCATTTAAAACTGCGATTTGCCTTATCTTAAGACACACAGGCCCAGGCATACCTTCGTTACGTCAGTGCCCGTTATTAAGTGAATGGCATGCGTATTCTGCTTTTGACGGCAGAACAAAACTCAACGAGATACTTGAAATCAGCAACAGACGTCGCAGCGCAGTTACCTTAAAAACTCATCAGGCCTTGTGTGTAGCAGTGCAGCAACACAGCGCAAAAGTGCTAGCACCTTTCGGAGACTCATACACTTGAGCACTTACCATCTTCTATATCAGGCTCTTCAGCTTGAAGTGTATCTGATGCGGTTCACCGCTGAGGTTCCGACGTTTGCACAAACAGCGGCACTATTTTCGTTGTTTCGGCAGAGAAATCACTTATACTGATGAAAGTAAGCTGATACGTGGCCAGCAACCCTTTGGTCTTCAACGAAGCAACGTGATCCAACGTCAAAATGAAGAAACTTCAGCACATGTGCAGCGCCAAAGCACCACCATAGCAAAATTACTGCGTCGATCCTGTTAGGCGCAGCCATCCTTGTTTTCTAACCAGTGTTGCCAGCACACAAAGCGTTTTCTGGAGTCGCGAATGGTGTTAGAAAAATACATACCTATAGAGTTATAAAAACAACATAGGATAGCACGTAGGAGATATTCTCCTTAACGCATCGCATATTGCGTTAGACAAGCGTCCCGCCAGGCATAAAAAGCTGTCCATTGAGTAAGGAATGCATGTTTTAAAGGGTCACTCATTGAAAAGAACTCGCATAATCAATCATCATAAGCAGCAGAACCATCCACAAAGAGAACTGATATGCATTTGGATAATACATTTATTGACATTTTAAAACGGCTGATGTTACGCGCGCAATCGCTAATTTCCTTTTGAGGCATGCACCGAAAATCGGAGCAGGTTAGCAGTTCAGAAAGTGATGCGCACGTTCGAGGCGGAAATGTTGTAGGCCTGTGTGCTCAGATTTGGGTGCACGTTAAAGAACCCCAGGTGGTCGAAATATCCGGAGCCATCCACTACGTCGTCTCTCATAATCATATGGTGATTTTGGGACGTTAAACCTCAGATATCGATCGAATCAAGTGACGCGCACGAGGCCCGATTTTCTTATGGCAATCTACAGTTGAAGGCGAAGCTCGAGCGTACTTTAATCTTTACATTATCATCTTTGCCACAACTACTCGTCCACGTACATAGGTAAACGGTAAACAATCAGCCTACATTTTTCGTATTCTGACAGCTGTTACACAGCAAAGCTTTGTGAAAACATTGCGAGTTTTTAATACCATGACGCCTCCCCAATAAACCTCTGAAAAATTACCGAAGCACCTAACATAAACCACATGAATATATTACGTAGCTATTCGTAAGTATTAGGTAAGGTGGGTGCTTCATGATGGTGTATCGTTCTGGTTTCGTTTCCTGCGGTCTTTCTTATTGTACGAAGCCTCTTGTAAAACAATAGTGGTCTACCACGTGTTATGTATCTACGTGTCTCTGTGTCATCTAAGTGGTGTAGTGGGTGGCGTCACGCACTGAGGAGCACTGATTCGCTGGTTCGACGCGTCACACCGGAGCATTTCCTTCGCGTTTTTTTTTTCTTTGCAATCTGTTAGTAAACTTTTTATGTCTCTGAGCAGTGGTGTACCCCGGCATAAAACACTTTTTTGTTAAAAAATGACAGCAAATTCACAGAGTGAATGATGGATGGATAGTGGGGCGAAGCATTCGTTCGTCCATTCGTTCTTGCTTCCGTCCATCCATGCGTGCGTCTGTGTGGCCGCTCGTGCGTCCATCCACCCGTCCATGCGTGCGTCTGTTCGTGCATCCGCAAGTTCATCTGTGCGTCTGTCCCTGCTTTCGTACATGCATCCACGCCCGAGTCCGTCCATGCGTCCATCCGTCCATGCAGCCATCCGTGCGTCCGTCCATGCATTTGTCTGTGTGTCTGTTCATCCACCTATTCAACACTCCAAGTACCACCACCTCGCATCTTTTCATCATATGTTCCTCATATAGAAGCACCGCCATCCAGCGGACATTCCAAGGACTGAACGAGAGTAGGCACACGCACACTTTCTTACAGCTTGAGCTTTGTGTCTACTTCCCACCTTTAACCACCTCGAGTTCTTAGTATATACTAGTTCACTGTATTCATGGCACTGCGGCTCAACGCTCACTAAACCTTTCTAAAACCTGGGAGGTTACGCCCAGCGAGTATAACGTAGCAACCCTTTCTTGTCTTCTGTGCGTTCTTGAACAAAACAGAACAACTTTATTTAAAAATAAAAGAACCCAAGTCTGGGTCTACAAAAAAAATTCGCAGCGTCCGCTTTAACTAAAACCCGAATTCTCCTGTCTCTCCTTACCCTTCAACAACGCACAGAAAAAATGTTTCACCGGCGCCACCTTAGCGGTCAAAGTGTTATACTCGTTACGCACTTCTACAACGGCCATGAGGGACGAACGGGTGCCGCTATAAGTAGCTTCGCCCCTAAAATTGATTTTTTAAGTCAAGAAAGTCTATCAGGAGCTACTTCGAACACTAGACATACTAAACACGAGACGTGAACACCAAAAAAGAATGAAAGAAAAAAAAGCCATGCGAGAAAAACGGGGATGAAGCAACGAGGCAGACGTAAAAATGATTAGGTTCTTACGTCGTCTCGTGTAATTAGGCCAGACGTAATTACTCACTCCTGGTGAGCCTCGGTTCGTGCGGTAATGAATTTACCATGAGTTAATCCCACCTGCGATGGTGCAGCTAAATACAAAGTACGTGACCCTTCGTGTGTGCACCGGAGGTAGCGATGCCGCAGGCGCCGGCACCTGCTTTGGCATTGACGCCCATGGCATGCTAAGACGATATTGCTTTGTTGTTGATGTTCGGTCGTCCTTCTGTTCGAGTACTTGCCCTTGATTTGAGGATAAGGTGTGCTCTGGTCAGGGTGGCTTCAAGTTCCTCGCCAGCTGATGTTATAGCGTGGAATGTGTTGAAATAAGACAGAAGTATAGTTGAGTGCTTTAAGCACTGAAAAATAATTGAATAAGGAATGTCGCCAAAGCCCACGTATCGAGAAGTGGAGTTTTGTTTTTCAGAACAGGAACTGCATTTCTTCGCAGACTTTTCTTTCTGTTTTTATTTAATTGTCTGTAGGTTCTCCCACCTTCACTGATACAGGAAGCAAGGAAGAGTTGGTTGGACATCAAGAAGACGGAAACAGGCAGTGGTAGACAAGTGATGGTGATGGAGCAATAAGCTGGCCCCTGAACTATATAACCACTGGTGCAATGATGAAAAATAAAATATATGATTAATAAAGGAGCTGAATGCCAACAAGAAGCCGTATCGTCATGGATATTAAAAAACATGCTTTATGTCTCTGTCATAGGAATCGGTAAAGCACTATTGTAGTGAACGACCTTTCTGAAATAGTTCAGTGTCACTGTAATTGACTTAAGGGAGCTTGCACAATGTCTATTGGTTTTTTCCCATAGATGCGCCTGCGTGAATGCTTGTAGGTACATCTACATTCCGACGATTAACGTCAATAATCAATGAATAAACAAACTCTTCTGGCAGCTGTATATACAGCAATAGTGTAATCAGAGAACTCTGTGTGACAGTCAGAAGAGCGCCGCTGACGGGACGCAGAACTTCTTTTAATGGTGTCATTCATTGGCAGATTCGAAGCCCTTCCGGTAATACTTTCTTCTGCACCACGCGGAGCAAGTCTATACCATTGGCAGAATGAGAGAGGTTCCTCTATGTTCTATTGGAGGATCTGGAACAGGTCCTTCGCAAGATCTACTCCACGGAGCAACTTTTAGGGGCGAAGCTTCTTATAGCGGCACCCGCTCGTCTCTCGTAGCCGTTGTAGTGTGTAACAAGTATAACATTTCGACCTCCAAGGTGGTGCCGGTGAGAGATTTCTTCTGTGCGTTGTTGAACAATAAAAATTAGTGCTCAATGTGCATGCCAATGGCTGCTAATGGGGAATGAGAGACAGAAGCATTTGGCTTCTAGTTAACGCGCATTCTGTGATCTCTATTAGCAGCCATTGGCATGTACATTGGGCACTATCTGACAAGAAAGGGTTGCTACGTTATACACGTTGGGTGTAACCTCCTTAGTTTTTGAAAGGTTTAGCGAGCGTTGAGTCGCAGTGCCATGAATACAATGAACATGTATATACCAAGAATTAACTCGAGGTGCCTAAAGGTGGAAGTACATACGATGAGCAATCCTTAAAAGAGTAAAAGCCGAATTTTCTTGCCTCTGATTTTCCATTAGCAGCCTTTGGCATGTACATTGAACACTATCTTAATGGAAAAGATTGCTACGTTATACTCGCTAGGCGTAACCTCCTTAGTTTTAGAAAGGTTTAGAGAGCGTTGAGCCGCAGTGCTGTAAATACAATGAACTAGTATATACCATGAACTCGAGGTGGTTAAAGGTGGGAAGTAGACCCGAAGCGGAAGCCGTAAAAAAGTGTGCGTGTGCCACCTCTCGTTTAGTCCTTGGAATGTCGGATGGATGGCAGTGCTTCTATATGGGGAATATATGATGAAAAGATGCGAGATGGTGGTACTTGGAGTGTTGAATAGATGGACGAACGGACACACAGATAGATGCATGGATGGAAGCATGGACGGACGCAGGGGCGGATGCATGGAAGAACGCAGGGACGGACGCACGAACAGACGCACGCACGGACGGGCGGATGGACGCATCGACGGTCACACAGACGGACGCACGGACAGACGGAAGCAAAAACGAATGGACGGAAGAATGCTTCGCCCCACTCTCCATGATTCACTCCGTGCATATGCTGCCAATTTTTTACAGCACGTCACATCCTGCGCTTGCTTGCAGTTTTCTCTCATGATGCCACGGTCCGTGTTTGCATTGGCAGCCGGCGACGTTGTCATCGTCCTTGACCCCTAGCATCGCTTATGGCTAGGGGTCTTTGCTGAGATGCCGGACGTAGAACACAGTGGCCTAATGTGCACCGGAGTGTTGCATGTGATGGCTTATAACAACGTGGCGCATGTTAAACCCATTTGTCATAGTCACAGAAAGCCGAAATATTATTTCAGCGTCAACCCTCTCCGCAAAGATATGATAACTGACCTAAAAATAATTGCACTAATTCTGACAGCTTGCATCTGCTAGCGGACCATAATCGCAGGTATTTGCAGTGTAAAATAATTGCAGTGTAAATAATTTTTGCCCTTTTAACCTACACTGGGCCCACTATAATTTCAACTGTTTATGGAAACGTGAGCCTTACTTTATCAGGTACTGCAAACTTAATGCTCCGCGACCTGTACTATTAGCAGAAGCAAATCTTATTTTGGAAACATAACTGATAAATGGCGCTACCGTGTTGCAGGAAGGTCATGCTGGCAACTACAACTCACACAATTTAAGCAGCAGCTCTATTTCTACATGTATATTGAGTGCGTCAAATACTAATTGCCGAAGTAACGTGCTATACCAGCAATGGTGTTACTGATAGCACATAACCATCAATACTGCGAAACAAGGCGGGCGTTCTTGCACTCTTCACGATTATTACGAAGCACCAGAATTCTCACAGCGCAGCTTGCCACGGAATATACAGGGCGACCATCCGCTGCTCAGCGGTGTACGATTCATGGCCGACAGACACTGCTAGTGAATCAGACGGAAGTCTTTCGTAGTCTTCCTCATTTTATTCCATCTCATGCAGCATTTTTTCTACAGACAGAGCGAATCCTCCACTAAGTGACCCACGTTGCCACCTTTGGGACTCTCCAAAAGGCTGAACTGAAGCATTAAGTTTTGCGGACAAGCATAATGCAGCGACATTGGATCTACTTTTTTTTGTCGCTGAAACCTTCAGGCGTTTCAGAGTAACACAGCGCAATCACCGATTGACGAAGTACTTGTCAAGCAGCTTCCGCCTCTGAAAAAAAAGCAGCGCACTCGAGGAAAACTCTGCGAAGTGCACCGTTCACTACCCACGCCTCTGCCATCAGTGCCCCTAGCGGCATCGGCAAGCCGAAGGGCCTTCTCCAGCAAGAAAAAAGCGCCGCGCTCATCACACCTCCCCATTCTAGCCACCGTAATTCGATGGTATTGACCATTTCACCCTATATCGTAAACTGGAGTACTATGGCATAACTGGTCTGTAATAAAACACTATTACAGAGCTTTCTCCTCAATGGGTTTCAGGTGGTATTCGTCAATACCTCTACATCCAGTCCAAACCCCATTACCAGGAATGTCCCGCGAAATTTGACATTGGTTCATTTATTATTTTTTATTATACACATATGATTTGCCAAATTGCCTTACCTATTCATTTTGTTTACGCTGATGACACGACTCCCTTTCCTAATCTGTGGGATTCAGCGGCTCTTGTTTCCAGCCTTCAAGCTGACCTCAATTCACTTGTTATCTGGTGCAACTATAATAAATTATTGATTAATCGTTCCAATATCTATCTTATGCATTTTCATTCCCCAAACAAAAACTAGCATTCATTGCTCACCTTTCAGTGAACGCAGTAGTTATTCCTTTAAGTAACCATACATCACTTTCAAGAGTTATAATGGACACACATATGCAATTTCGGCAACATACTATATTTCTGTGTGTAAATAGATTTCATACGATAACAGGGCATTGGTCAAGTCACAAATGTGTTTTCACATCGACACCCTGAAGGGAGGGTATTATATTTTTATACACAGTCACCTCAGTTATTGCACTAGATTAGGGGGCAATTCATACTCTGTGCACATTTGGCCATTGAAGGTATTGCAAAAACAAGCAAGGCGTTCATAACTTTCGCTTCACGTCAGACGCCATCGCATTCTATTCTTAGCCAGCTTGACATAGTAGCCGTCTCCCAAATGTACTACGTTTATAATGTGCGCGTTTTGTTGTTTCAAGATTCTCTGCTGCACCCCCATTATCAATTTATTTTCTACTGTCTTGTTGAATATTCCGAATAAAACGAGGTCTTCTGTCGCTTATAATCTGCTAATACCTGAAGTTCACGCTAATCATGGAATAAGGAGCATTCTTTTTTCATCAATGTCGTTGTGGAATTCTCAATCTTATGACGTGAAAGACATAACGCAAGTACATGTTTTTAGAACAAAATTGAAAAAAAACTGTCTATTAAATGTGCAACTGCTGCATTTTGGAATTTCATATATCTTGCCTTGTTTTATTAAAAATCGTAAAATACTAAACTGAACTCTTCAAAATGTTCTTTTTACTTGCTTCTTCGTTGTTCGTATGTTAGTTTGTCCTTTGAACTAACATAGGAGGTACCGCCTGTGGTTTGTTATCTAGGGACCTCCTTCTGCCTATTTACTTGCAACGTGCTACAATTCTGTCGCCAGTAAAGAAAGATTGATTGATAGAATACACCAGTGATGTAAGTACACGAGTGGTCTGGTGTACTGTCGTGATTGCTGGTTCTGCGTTGTTTCTTCCCTTTAAAAATAATGTATTGTATTTGTCTTTTAAAAGCGAAGCATTTATTAGTGAACTTCAGCGACTTTAAGCGTATCTATCTATCTATCTATCTATCTATCTACCATCTATCAATCAATCTATCTATCTATCTAGCCGCTTACGCTTGGGTGCTCTCTTGGTCACCCCCTTGACTTAGCGTGAACCAAAATTAGCATGACAGGGTAAGATGGTTTGTCGAATATGATGCGCTGGTCAAGACTTGAATATTGTCACAATCCCGTCGCCTATATCGTCAAACACTTCCCGTCAGACAGTGGCACATACTCACGGGCGGGTATGTGCCGCTGGTAAGCGGGTATGTGTCACAGGTGATTGACACTAGTATCTAATCAGAAACGACGAGAACACACATGGTCATATATAACCTCGTGAGCGTTAAGCAATACCCGACATTGGTATCGTCAACTCAACGAAGCCATAAAATATATGTCAGTGTTAAGAAAAACCTGACATAGGCAGCGCTGGCCACCCGACGAATGCAAATAATAAATTTCATGATCCCAACAGGAATCGAACCGAAAACTTCTGCGTGGCAGTCAAACATTCTACCCCAGAGCTATGCCAGGTCTCTGAACTACTTTTCAAATAGACGCTCATCTTCGTGAAACGTCAGTAGTGACTGCAGTGCTGCCTACCCAATTTTATAGACATTACATATGTACTCCTTTCATACAGCCGTCACGTCAAGTTAGCGTCAATCGGGGTGACGTGCCATGTACTGAAATTGATTTAGGTAGCAGTGTCAAGGGCCAGAATCTTCGCGAGCATCAGCGTTTCATTTCAGCCTCTGGTGTTGCTAAAACACAATTGCAGCTGACATCGTTGTGCAAGTGGGAAACTGGTTATATAAACATCTGCAACTCTTCAACATATGTCTCTGTGTGCAACATTTGTACATATATTCAGCCTCATTTCATGACGTGTCACTTCCCTCCACGTGCTTCGCGCAAAGTTGATTCCCAGGTACGTGGGATCTGTCGAATTTTTTCTTTGACGTATCAATACTTCGGTATGATAATCATCAAGCAGACAATGATGGGACAATCAAATTCGCTTTTATACAATAAGACTTTAACAGCAGCTAAATTTAAGCACACTTGTGTTCTTGCGTTTCTCACTTCAAAGTGCGGTCTCCAAGGTCACGGGTCAAATCCCACTGTAGAAAGTTACAAATGCATCTGTACACCTTGTTATATCATTTATTCTCGCATCACAATCAATTCTCTAAAACCTAAAAATAAATAAAACCAAATGAAATGAACATTTATGAGTTCATAATACAATAGACAAGAAGAATATACAGAAGGATGTCCCGTAGTATACACTAAAATGGGAGCTCCTATGAAATACAAACGTGAGTAATGAATTGGCAACAACAGCAGCAAAAATAATTAATTACAAGGCTGCAATGATTCATACACAGAGAACATAAACAACGAAGCTATCATAAAGTTTATGGTATCGCAAATATTAACTGGGAAAAATATGAGTTTATATATATATATATATATATATATATATATATATATATATATATATATATATATATATATATATATATGTATATGTATTGCCACCTGTTGTTCTGTGCCAGTGAACAGTGGGTCAGTTCTGTGCCGGTGAACGAGGAAGACGAAGACGAGCAACCCGCGCCAGCGGAGACTTCCTTCTTTGTCTCTGAGATTTTTGACAGTCGCGTCCCTTCTTACGTTCCTTCGAGCTCTTAGCGCGTGACAACTGGTGGAGGTGCTGGGTACCCTAAGCACCGAACCCCTCCCAGTACAAGAAGCTCCCGCCTAATACCGTTGGTCACGCCTGTTCACCGTGCTGGCCGCAGGATCCGTGGACTAGACCCTGAGTTCGGACTCCTCTCAGAAGAGATGACGGCCCCAACTATTCCAGGCAGCGCCGTCTTAAGCGGCTCCAACACAGCCGGTATGGAAGGCGCAACGCCATTGCAATATACACTGTTCAAACCACGAACGCCGAATCCTTTTCATGGTGCTGTCCATGAGGATGTTGAAGATTGGCTAGTTCACTATAACTTCGTGGCCGCTCATAACATGTGGGATGACACAGACAAGCTCCGACATGTCTACTTCAGTTTGAATAACGGGGTACGTGTTTGGTACGAAAACCGGGCAGGTGTGTTTACGTCATGGGTGGACTTCAAACGCCGGCTTCTCGAAACGTATGCAAGACCTGATCGCCGAGAGTGAGCTGAACGTGAATTCCAGTGCCGTATGCAAATGCCAAATGAAGGCGTAGCAATGTATGTTGAGGACATGACGCGTCTTTTTCGACGAGCCGACCCTCACATGCCGGAAGAAAAGAAGGTGCGATACCTGATGCGTGGAGTGAAGGAGCAATTGTTCGGTGGTCTTGTACGCAGTCCCCCAAAGACTACGTCAGAGTTTCTTGCTGAAGCCGTCCTGATTGAAAGCACGCTTCGGCAACGGACCCAGACGTACGAGCGACAAGTGAACTTTGCTTCTGCTACGGACTACATGGGTGGTTTTGGGGCCCACGTCGACTTCTTCCAAGAGCTCATACGCTCTGTAATTCGCGAAGAACTGCAGAAGTTATCTGTACCCTTGGCGCCCACAGTCAGTTCTTTGTCCGGCATCGTCCGAGATAAAGTTCAGCAGGCACTACGAGAACCGTCCAGTCAGACAGAGTCGCTGCCCCTAAATGACTTCCCTCGCATGTCGTATGCGCCAAGTCTGCTCCAGCCAGCACCACCTTTGCCTCCACTTCCCATCGCGGCCCCTGCCATGCTTCCGACAGATCAAACTCTGCGCTCACCTGCACCACATTTCACTCCGCCTTATACCACAGCCCCAGCCATGTTTTAGGCAGTCCAAGCGGGCCCGTACCTCAGTGACCGCCGACCGATTCCGCAAAAATCAGACGTGTGGCGTCCCCTTTGCTATCACTGTGGTGAACCTGGGCACATCTAGCGACAGTGCCCTTATCGAGAGCTGGGACTTCGTGGTTTTTCGGCCAGTTCCCCACCTCCTAGGTTCGGCCAGCGGCCTCCGGAAATCGCTGACTACGTTGCTGAGCAGCGCGGATCGAAATCTCGGCACCACTCACGCTCTCCATCACCGCGGCGGTTCCCGCCGAATAATCGCACCTGTGTGGGCGTGGCGCAGGGACGGTCACCTAGCCCGCGTCAGGAAAACTAGCCTCAGCGACCTTCAGGGGCAAGACCACTCAGACTGGTCATGCTCAAGACCCCCTATGACGCGGGCTGAAGATATCGACGATACATCGACAACGACACCACCGGCTGATTGCGGAAGAGTTTCCTTAGCTATTCCGGTTCTGCTAGATGGTCGCGAAGTCAGCGGTTTAGTGGACACTGGTGCGGACTATTCCATAATTAGCGAAAAGCTGGCCGCCCTGGCTGGAACCGAACGCCAATATGTACAGCTGGCGGGCATATCGTCACGCCACTCGGTATGTACACGGCAAGACTGCAAGTCCGCGGTTGTACATTTGTTGCCAGTTTGAGCATTCTCCGGCAGTGTTCTCGAGACCTGATCATTGGCATGGATTTTCTTAGGGAGCATGGTGCTATAATTGACTTTCGACGACGTCTAGTCACTTTCGCGACCACCAACGCCACAACAGTTTACGCCGACCCTACCACTCCCGAGTGTCTCTTCCCGTCGTCGACGACGCTGTCACGTTACCACCCCGTGCAACTCTTGCGGTTCAGGTGGCGTGAGACGGAGTGATGCACGTTGAAGCAGTCGTAGAAAGCAATCACTCGCTTTTGCTGTCTCAGGGTGTCTGCGTAGCGAGAAGCCTTGTCGACCTTCGTGATGATCACTGCAACGTTTTTGTCACAAACTTCAGCTACGAGCACCGGCACCTTTTTCCTGAAACTCTCATTGCCTAGGCCGACCCAGTCGCGAATGTCACCGAGTGTTTTGCTTCCGAGGCGATCGGCACTGCTGAAGCGCCTTTCCGCAGCGTCGACATCAATCCAACGCTTTCTGAAGCGAACAAGCAGCGTTTGAGCGAGCTATTGCTGCAGTTCCACACATGCTTTGCACGTTCTTCAAAGATACGTCAAACACCGATAACGAAACACCGTATTATCACCTACGACGACGCGCATCCCATATGACAGCAGCCTTACCGTGTTTCGCCAACCAAATGGCACGCGATTCAAACGCAGGTAAAGGAAATGCTTCAGGATGGCGTGATACAGCCTTCAAGCAGCCCTTGGTCATCACCAGTCGTTGTTGTAAAAAAGAAAGATGACACGCTTCGCTTTTGTGTCGACTACAGAAAGTTGAACAATGTCACAAAGAAAGACGTGTACCCGTTGCCCAGAGTCGATGATTCTCTGGACAAGCTGCGATGCGCGAAGTATTTTTCGTCCATCGACTGGAAGAGCTGTTATTGGCAAATACAGGTCGATGAACGTGACCGCGAAAAGACCGCTTTTGTAATGCCGGATGGCCTTTATGAATTCAAAGTGCTCCCTTTCGGCCTTTGTTCCGCTCCAGCCACATTTCAGCGAATCATGGACACCGTCCTGGCAGACCTCAAGTGGAAAAGCTGTCTCGTCTACCTCGATGATGTCGTTTTGTTTTCAGAAACGTTTGACGAGCATCTTCGTCGCCTTCGGAATGTGCTCGAAGCCATTAGATTGGCCGATCTCACACTCAAGCCTAAGAAATGTCATTTCAGCTAAGAAGAATTAAAGTTTCTTGGTCACATCGTGAGCGCCGTTGGTGTTCAACCTGATCCTGACAAAACTGCTGCCGTCAGCACTTTTCCACCTCCAACTGACAAAAAAGTCTTCGACAATTTCTGGGTCTGTGCGCGTATTACCGGCGCTTTATTGAAAATTTCTCTAACATTGCGGAACCACTATTACGCCTCACGCGTGATGACACACCATTTGTCTGGGCTGACGAACAGCAGACTGCCTTTGCGGAACTACAGCCCCGGCTCTCTTCCCCTCCCGTGCTCGGCCACTTCGATGAAGATGCTGACACTAAAGTACGCACTGATGCCAGCAATATTTGTCTTGGAGCTATTTTGGTACAAAGACAAAATGACATAGAACGGGTGATAGCCTACGCAAGTCACACATTGTCTCACGCAGAATCTAACTATTCCACATCAGAGAAAGAATGTCTCGCAGTCATTTGGGCAATTACAAAGTTTAGGCGATATCTCTATGGAAGACCATTTGAAGGGGTGACTGACCCTCATGCTTTGTGCTGGTTGACCAATCTACGAGACCCTTCAGGAAGATTAGCACGATGGAGTCTGCGCCTTCAGGAATTTGATGTCACCATCGTGTACAAGTCATGCAAAAAGCACGAAGACGCCGACACGCTATCACGAGCACCTCTTCAGTCCGCCAGTACTAGCGCAGAAGAGGACGGCGCCTTCATGGCAAGTGTCAGCGGACCAGATCTGATGTCGCATCAACGAAATGACGGTAATCTAAGATTGAATATAGATCATTTAGAAGGTGGCACTGCGCCCATTTCTCGTCCGAAGTCGCGGACGTTGCCATCATTTTGCCTACGAAATGGCGTCTAAACAAAAGGAACGCTGGTGTTGTTGACAGATCTTATCTTCCCGTCGTGCCTGAAGCCCTCCGCGATGACGTCTTATTAGCTTGCCACGACGAGCCCACATCTGGCCACCTGGGCTACTCGAGAACTATAGATCGGGTGCGACAACTCTACTACTGGCCTAAAATGTCTGCCTGTGTCAAACGCTACGTGAAGAGATGCCGTGAATGCCAGCGTCGCAAGACACCACATTTAAAGCCTGCAGGCCATCTACAACCGATCGATCCACCACGTACACCGTTTGAACACGTGGGGATGGACCTCCTAGGCCCGTTTCCTTTGTCTTCATCTGGCAACAAATGGATTATTGTCGCAACCGATTATTGGACGCGTTACGCTGAGACGAAGGCGTTGCCATGAGGGGCCGCGTCTGAAGTTGCCAGTTTTTTATGCATCAAACTGTGTTACGGCATGGCGCCTCGTCACATGTCATCACTGATCGAGGGACATCATTCACAGCGAAACCCTTGGATGATATCTTCAGGTTGAGTTACACAACCTATCGAAAGACCACTGCGTATCACCCTCAGAGTAATGGTTTAACAGAAAGGCTAAACAAAACGCTAGCTGACATGATCTCTATGTACGTGGATGTGCAGCACAAAACGTGGGACGACATCCTGCTGTACGTAACATTTGCGTATAACACTGCAACGCAGGAAACTACACGCTTCACACCATTCCGGCTCGTTTATGGTCGAGATGTTGGAACAATGCTGGACGCCATGATTCCATATGAGGACATCGACAAGCTCGACCAATCAGCCCCCGACATCAATGAATACATTCAGCGCGTTGAGGAAGCACGTCAACTGGCCCGTGTGCACATCCAAACTCAACAGTGCGCAGATGTACGGCGGTACAACACCCACCATCGAGAAGTTAATTATGAACCAGGTGACCAAGTTTGGGTTTGGACACCCATTAGGCGGCGAGGTCTCAGTGAGAAACTCTTGAGGAAGTACTTTGGACCTTACAAAGTACTCAGACGTGTGAGCTACGTGAACTACGCAGTGGTTCCAGACGGAGGCTCCCCATCATCCCAGCGCAGGTTAACACGCCCAGAGACTCTACCTTCACGTAGTCCGCCTAAAACCATACTTTACGCGGTGATGCAAATTTTCTTCTTGTGCCAGTGAACTCTTCATGTGAACAGTAAATGCCGTTTATTTCCGATTGCCGGGCCCAGGACGCATTTTCTCTCGTGCACTAATTTGTTTAATGTTTCTTTATGTTACCTACTTCGACCCACTGCTGTGCACACTTTTGTTTGAGCATCGGGTCGATGCTCTCTTGGGAGGCCAGTGAACAGTGGGTCAGTTCTGTGCCGGTGAACGAGGAAGACGAAGACGAGCAACCCGTGCCAGCAAAGACGTCCTTTTTTGTCTCTGAGATTTTCGACAGTCACGTCTCTTTGTACGATCCTTCGAGCTCTTAGCGCGTGACTATATATATATATATATATATATATATATATATATATATATATATATATATATATATGTATATATGGCACGGACAGAAAAAAACAGAGATTAGCAACTAAGGGAGAAACTATAGTTGGATAAAAAAATGAACGCTACACAACAAAAGTTTTCAATTGATTTCAAAATTTGTGTGTTTTTGGAATCTATATTAGAAATGGCAATGTATTCCATAATGATATGGCTGCATAGTGAACTGTCTGTTTGCCATAATTAGTTCGCACTATGGGCAGAGTGATGCTGTTGCGCTGTGCGAAAGGAGTTGGGTTAGTGCTACCAAGATGAAGGAATTGTTGATAATGAGGATT
The DNA here is from genome assembly GCA_013436015.1 of Rhipicephalus annulatus. Lineage (NCBI taxonomy): Eukaryota > Metazoa > Arthropoda > Arachnida > Ixodida > Ixodidae > Rhipicephalus > Rhipicephalus annulatus. The sequence continues at coordinate 20,902 of WOVY01001064.1, read as the reverse complement.
GTTTGTTGATTAGCTTGAAAAGAGAAGTCGCGAGATGGGATTTTAGAAGGGTGAGAACAATAACAATTTAAATTTTTCTAGCAACTGTTTAGCATTGTAGGTGGGTTTTTGGCGCTCAGTTGAGACAAGGCGCCCTATAGTTCAGTTGCATGACGTTGTTTTTGAGAACTGCAATGAAGTGCATTGAGAAATTGAGAGTCGCGTAATTGAGACATGTTGGTTGGTAATGAGTTTATACGTAGGTCACATAGAAATGAAAGTAACGAGAAAATAGTGGAGAAAGCAATAAAAAGCGTTTAAAGCGTCGAATGCACTCTACACACATGTCACAAGACACCGAGTCACCATGAAGTGTGTCGGAAGCTTCTAGTTTATTACTGAAGACTGATAATTCACTATGCCATTAATACACGCCCAAATTTCTTTTATCTTGCTACTCGTCTCGGCTGCCTCTTCTCTCTTATCTCAAAGACAAATCACGTTCTATTCATGCATTGGATGACAGTCAGGACAATGGAGCGAAGTGCTGTCGTTGCCCAACAGATCGTTGTCAGTTTCACCTTCCCACACAGTGTCCCTTCAACGCAGCCTCTTTCGGCTGCTTCAATGGAAGAATCAGCCTCGTAGCGCGTGGGAAAAACAGGAGCTCTATCGGGGAGATTGGATTACGCGTGTTTAGTGTGCTGGGCGGTGTAGAATTATCTGCCCATTGATCACTTGGATCTGTACCAAGTGAGCTTCCTGCGATGAAACGAAATGTGTGCACTCTACATTCCTCTTCAATAGATTGCTTTGTTTGTTTTTTTCTTTTTGCGTCGCCTGTCTTGCTTGTTGTTTTCGGTATTTGACATTGGAATTTCCACACGTAGACTGACTGGTTCCACGATTATATCGACTATAAGCACAAAAAAAAGCTCGTCTGGTAGCTTCGGATTGCTTTTAAACACCAAGCGTTTTTGCCCCACCGTGGTGGTCTAGTGGCTAAGCTACTCGGCTGCTGACCCGCAGTTTGCAGGATTGAATTCCGGGTCTGGCAGCTGCATTTTCGATGGAAGGCGGAAATCCTGTAGGTCCGTGTGCTCAGATTTGGGTGCACGTAAAGAAACCCAGGTGGTCGAAATTCCCGGAGCCCTCCACTACGGAGTCTGTCATAATCATATGGGCTTTAGGACGCTGAACCCCACATATAAATCAAATCATCACCAAGCATTTTTAGTCAACCACAGATACATAAATATGTAGGGATAACGTCCTAAAGTACGATATCACTACGAGAGACGGCGTAGTTGAGGGCTCCTGATATTTCAACAACCTGGTGTTCTTTACCAAGAACCAAAATCTGAACACATGGGCCTGCAGCATTTTCACCTCCATTCCAAAATGCAGCCGCTGCTACTGGAATGCAATCCTGCGACCAGCGGATTAGCAGCCGAGTACCTTAGCCACGTGACCACCGCGGCGGGGCTGCGAATCACAGACAGATTGACCATTTTCGTCTGTTTGCTTACGAAGCAAACTAGGCTTCGTGTGCTCGTGGCCGTCTGCTTAGCATGGTTATCATAAGACTGCCACGTAAGCGCTCGAGCGTACGACAGAATGACTGAGAGCTCCGCCATGCGTGTACCATACGTCACAAAACAACACAACTCAGTTTGCTGAAAAATAAAATGACGACCTTTGATATAATTGATATGTGGGGTTTAACTGTCCCAAACCCATCATATGATTATGAAAGACGCCGTAGTGGAGGGCTCCGGAAATTTGACCACCTGGGGTTCTTTAACGCGCACCCAAATCTGGGCACACTAGCCTACAACAATTCCGCCTCCATCTGAAATGCAGCCACCGCAGCCGGAATTCGAACCCGCTGACCGGCGGGTCAGCAGCCGAGTACCATTAGTGACTAGAACACCACCACCGCATAAAGGCGATAAAAAACAAATAATGTCTTGTATGCTTTTACTGGTCTAGATGTCGGTAAGATGCATTGTATAGTTGTGTTCGATACAGAAAAACTAGCCCTAGCGAGGCCTACGTTGCGGCAGACATGATGCCTGAGGTATCACGAGAAAGTCTATTGGTCAGCTGCTACCATGCGCGAAGATCATGTGCCCCTTGATAATTTCAGGCAAAAAATAGTCTTCCACACTCACGTCTTGGGCTCTGGGAATGACACGGGCTAACACTCTGAAGTTTTAACCACACATAAATGTCCATCAACAAAGTGGACGAGGGGGTGCCTTTCATTATAGCTCCAATGATAAGAGAATCCAAAAGTCGTAGGACCGGCTCCAACGCACCGTAACAATAATTTTAATCACTTAATTTTTATGACTTCCAAAGAGAATGATTCCAACACAGTTGATACACCAAAATATACGTGCTTATGCTTTCCTTTGTGTAAATGTCGGTAAGCATCATTATTTATGGTATATTGATTTATTGTAAAGTGCAACAAATTAGGCAAGCAATACTTACACTCGTAAAGATAAAACGACCGTATAGAAGTAGACGAACACTGGTTGGGCTGGAAAGGGCGGAGAAGAAGCTGGTATTACGCTTTTTTTCAGTTCAGTACTGCAGAAATGAAATAATCATAGAGAGCAGTGCTAATAAGCTACGTGGAAAGAGGATTCATTCATCGCTAGTTCGTTAAATTAGTGAATGAATGAATGTGAATAACAGACGTCTGACTATGTAAGACAATCTATCTTTATTTGGTTATTGCATAGCAAAGTATAATCTGATCAGAAACGTATCTCGCTCATTTATTATTTATTCATTTTATTTTTATTTAGTACATACTGCAAACCATAAATGGTCCAAGCAGCAAGGGCACATCCCATAAAAAACAGGAACAACATGCACCATACATAATGCGATTCACTCTACTTAATTCACAGTGAATGGGGATCACATAATTTGTTCCAATCAAACACTGTCAGTGGAAAGAAAGAAGTTATAAAGACATCAGTTCTCGAAAAATATGGGGTAAGCAAATTGGGATGGTGATGTCGGGTCTGCCTAGTTGATAGGAAAGATAGATACGGTGATGAATAAATGGCGAGTTTATTATTAAGTAGCAAGAAAATCTCGCTCATTTACTAATTATGAATTTGCTAATTTCTTATTTTTATTTTTTTGTTGTTTCTGACTCCATTTACAGGCGATGTTCGCTCATTTGCCTGCGGCAGCTGCTACTTCGCTATATCATGCATAACTGATAGCACGAAACTAGTGGCTGTATATTTAGTCACGAGCGGTGGTACAAACTCTGTTAAACTGGTGTTGGGTCAGTTGGTAGATATCAAAATTAGAAGATAACCATTTAGCGCAAACAATACGGAAATATAAATAGCTTGCCGGTTCAACGTGGAAGCAGGTGTCCCTTTGTGGCTAGTTCAACCTTTTGTGTTGCCGCGAATGGACAGACAGATTCAAAGCAGTATTGCTTAACGGAGGGGCAAATTGTGTAGCCCAGATTGCTGCGTTTAATTATAAGTCACCCGCTGTCTCGCTTTCGTCATGAATTCGCACAATGTGCTACGCAAGCCTGCTAATTCCTCATGGAAACCTCATACCTTTCGCGCTTGTTCCCGATTGGATCCATCAAGTAGAAAGCATCTGCATGATAAAGGAATTCTAAAACGCCCGCGAACTTTCTCACTCTTTACCTCTTCTCTTTTGATCATATATTCCTTTGTTTGATGTATACTTGTCTGTGAATGCCGTATGTACACAGGCACTAAAGAAAGAAGAAAAGCTCCTCCATTTCTCAGTGGTTAACGCCATGCATTTCATTTACGACTGAAAGGTCCCACTTCCGATTCGGGGCGTTAGTCTTTTGTAAGGATTGTTTTTCTTTCTTTCGTTTACTATATATATATATATATATATATATATATATATATAATATATATATATCAAAAGCAAAAATTCAGCCGAGACTGTCCATATAATTGCTATTGCAATAAAACAAAAAAGCGGGGAGGAAAAAGACAGTGACACCATTTTTTTGTTTTTCTCTTGTGTTTGTGCCAAAGAAGTTCTCTTCTTATTTTTATTAAAAAAAACATTTTAGTAAGTTGCAGACAGGAATAAAAAAGCGCTACTAGAAGGTGTTTACATGCGAAAACAGGAATAAATGACATAAAGGAGTCTTCGAACTCACACGTAATTTGTTATCGATTGTGCACATTGAAATATTCAAGCCGGATATTGAAAATTGATTGGCGGTTGACGCCCTGAAAAATATATTATACCATTTCTTTTGTTTCCCTTTATTTCACAATGAGAAAATAAGAAAAGACTGATAACTGCCGGAAAATGTAATTTCCGCTGAGTACGGCCACGATGATTCTATCAGAGGCAACCCGTTCGAGGAATCTCTCTCCCGAAATTCTATTACAGCCCGAAAATCCCTGAAGGGTTTTCTCGAGCAGCGGCGCGAGAAAAGCGTGAGTGCCAGAGGCTTTCCCGTTCGACTTACTTTGTCATCTGCGAGAAAGCTCACAAAATGATGACTTTGTGCAGGGAAAAGAATAGCAAAATCATCGGTGAAATTGGTCGATACAGAGGAGGGTAAGTTGTAAGAGAGAAGGACCCAGGTTTCGACGTCAACTTTGTGAAATGATGAACGTTGCTGCGTATCCGTTCAATAAATGACGCCATGAGAATAGTGACGACGTAGCCTCGTGGAAGCACAAATGGAAAAGAAGCAAGGCCTTGCCCTATAACTGAGAGCCCTACGCACTTCGCTTTCTTTTTTCTGCGTGACAGTCGCATGGACGTCTCCAAAATCTATCAGGCGAGCCTGCGGGGCCGAGGGGCGAGAACCCTCGGCGTGAAGAGTACGCTCTTGTGCGACGGATAAAGATTTGCGGTGCATTATCGACCAAGCCTCCTGGGGTGGATGACTGTGTATTTTCACTTAGCCCTGCGCGAAGACTAGCGTGGCTGTACTTCACGTTGTTAACTTTAGAGCTCACGCCCATGAAGTCACCTAATCTGTACGTCACCAACCTTTTGAGTTGAATAAAACTAATGGAGAGTCACTGTAAACTGGAACGGAGGCTTGTGCTATTCGGGTTTAAGATAAGTTAGACGTTATGTTACAATTTTTCACTACCTCAAAATTTACGTAACTCTTGTGAAGCAATCTCAAGACACCACGTTTATGAAAGAACAGCCGCTATGAATAAATTTTTCAACTTCGTAAGTACATATCGCGAAAGAAGTGGCTACGAAGGAAACAAAGGAATAGTGAACAATCGCTGGCTGTGAAAACGTTTTGTTCGTAAAAGTGAGGCAAAGTAGGGTACAGGTTGTTAATTCATCACCTTATGGAATAATTCACTTGACAGCTACACAATACTGCTATATGGGCACACGTATCATGGAATAATGTGGTTAAGCTTGCGATTACCTGTGACTTGGTGTCAAACTTGCCTTAGACAGGCTTGATGTAGGGAAAGCAATCGTGTTAATACGAGTTATAAAGCGTTTTACAACAGCGAAAGAACAACCAGTCGTCGCACAATGCGAATAGCGTAACGAGTGGGCCATCCAATGCTCCAACCCATTACAAAAGCTTGTTCTTGTTCCCCTATTAACTGTGGCGCATACCCACTTCAGCCATAATTTCTCGTCGTTGTCAGGTACTGCATGGAAAATTGGCACAAAATCCCTTGCAAGTGTTTGCCGGATACCACGCTTCTCAGAAGAATTACAATTATAGCATAGCGGATGTCAGCCTACCACCCAAGAGTTCTTTAATAATGCCTTAGTGGTTACCAAGCAAGTGTGCTTGCATGTTTTACTAAAGGAGTGTTCTGAAACGACTCTGAAAGACCGCTTTTCTAGCTTTCTCTGTGACTGAGCTGCGCCTACCACGCAGGCTTGGCGTTTTTTTTTTTCCTCTATATGAATGTTGCTTTGGGTAAGGTCGCCACCAGGCAGCGTGTTTAGGCGTTGAAAAATTTGCACCTCTATTGAGAACTTCTTTTCTTTAGGTCTGAAGATAGCAATTGCATCTGCACGCGTTGCTTTCGAGTGAACATCCAGTCACTTCAACTATCACTTACTGACACCGATGCAGAAAGCCTATTTATGTTTTTTTTTTTCAGTGTACGGTTAAACTCTTTTACTGCTTTCAGCTATATAAAAGGCGCTTAAAATGGAGGACTATCTTTCATAACGTTTGTGCAGCCTAGAAGAAAATTTATTTGAAATATTTGGCCACTCACAGGAAGAAAAGCGATGAAAACAGATGGACCACTCGCAAATGCTTTTGTTCTTCACCAATGCCACTAAGCTTTGTCAGTTCACGAAACTGGAAGTTGTGCAGGAGCTGTGTTTGCAAACAGCGAAATAGTGGTACAAACGCGAAGGAATGACGCTCTAAAGGGTCAAATTGTTTCTTTCGCGTTCTTGATGCATTATTAGACTTTAATAGGAGTACAGTGAGGGCACAGCAGTAGACATAAAAGGAGAGCTTTTAAAGGCTGCAACGAAGATATCTATTGTTCGCAGCATTTATGTAGCAAAGAAATGGGATATTTACAACTATATACGGCTTAGACGAATGAAGAGGCCCCGGGCCAGCACATGTGTTTACCAAGGAGTTAGTAAACAGTTTTTTTTTTCCGCGAGCCAAGAGATCATTTCCTGCTAACAGTGTGTCAGACAAGTTTATATACAATCTTGCTTGAGTTTTTTGTGAGCACTCAAGTGATGATTGATGCTGTACGAGGCTACACGAAGCAAGTTGTGGCCAGCGTACGGCTCTTGTGTGTCCGGTTTTCGATGGACTACCTGTGGTTGGTTGGAAAGAAAAAGGACTTTAGAATATTTATGTGACACTGTGCTCCCCATTCCACTTTACCGAGAGCTATATACAACACGCCGGGATCAGAGAGTACTTAAGCGACCAAAAAAAAAATAATGGGTAACTCTCAATGCTAAAATGTTCTTTTTTAAATTGCACGCCGGAATACTTTCTCTAAGAACCTTTCTAGATGAGCGAAGTTTTAATATGCCATGGGAATCGGATTATTCATTCTCTAACAAACCAAAAACTATTTACTACGTGTTATACACTGTTAGGAAGGATTATACTTTTGCGCTGTTTTACAGAGGACAACTGAAAAAAAAAATTTTGTTGGGCTCTCACGAAATCAGGTGTAAAGAAATAAGGAAGAACGATGCATTGCCATTTGATTTGGTTTATTCATGACTACCACCTGGCACAACATATGACGCTTTCGAATGGATTGATTTTATTGTGATCCTAACAAGAGAACAGCAAGACAGTATTTCAAAGAAAGCATATCATGACTTCTCGATGTAGTAAGAACAGATGTTTCTTTATAGTTATAAATGGTAGGAGCCCTGCTGACAATGAAAAACTTTTGAGGCATGATGTCCTTTCTGCCATTTCGTCTGTAATCTTCGTTGTGTATTGTAATATATTTGCCTTGTCCCCTTGTGTGTGACGTTCAACCGCAAGTAAAGAAAAAAAAAGTGTTGTGGCACAGTGGGTAGCGCTCCTAGTGGCTGTGGTCGCCGATCGAGAAGTCGTGTGTTTGACTCCCATTGAGGGTCTTTTTTGTCTTTTAATTTGTGTTTGTTTTTATACTTCATTCCCCTAACGGTAGTACGTCCTTAAAATCTTGGTGGACGCCAGCGTAAAACAGTTTAGTGTGAAAATAACAGAAAAACGTGAAAGATCATCGAGCGACGTGTCCTACTGAAACGTATATAGAATATGTGATTGAATAATATTTACATTCAAAATATATACACTGTTTATGTGGAAACGCTATAGGAGCTGACGCACAAAAGGGACAGCCAACGGGGGTGAGCTTAGAGGGAAACGGGATGCGGGACAGAGTGGGCGGAAATATCTGCCTTCCAAATAACTTTTCTTGTCGCCCTTCCTCCCAAGAGAATATGGCCGGCGGAAATAATTACAGTTCCGGTCTCAGAGCGGCGCGGTCCCCTTCAAGGAAGAAAAAAAAAAAACGTCAGGCGCATTTGCGACCGGCATTGGCGGAGCAGAAGACATCGTTCGCGAAGACATCGAGTGCTGTTCCGCCTCCCTTTACGCATTATCGCCGGCATGACGCCCCGTGAGGGTTATCGATGCTGTTTGTGCTTGTCGTTATTTTCACTTTCTATATCGTCCCCGAACGGAAAGATTGATTTCACGCTCGTCTGCTTCAGGAAACGAGATCGAAGGAAGCGAATCAGATCTTCTCGTGCGAAAGGGCATCACTTTGTGTTTTATATACGGGGCTTTCGAATGCGTATAATGCTGAATAAAAGACGCTTTCAACGATAAAATCCACATCGCCTCTATTAATTGAATCTAGGTTTTGATTTATTTAGAATCGATGACTCGTTGACTTTACTGACAAATGTATTTACTGGTGCTTCACAATGCAGTCCCATATAGGTGTGTTTTAGGTGGCATCTATTGCTCCAGTACGAGCGTAATAGCTATTATGTTAGCGTTTTGTATTTATTTGCTTTCGTTTTTCTTGTATCAACACAACGAATACATCAGACACTCGTACGAAGCAACTTTTGTGTTATTAGCATTCCATGAACACGATGTGATTATGAGGGATGCCATTCTGGAGGGCTCCCGTAATCTTCCGGAGTGTTCAACGTAAACATCCGGAGTGTTGAACGTGAACCAACATAGCACAGTACCTGAGCCTCTACCGTTTCGCACCCATCAAAATATAACCGCCATGGCTGCGATAGAACACACGATCTTTATGTGAGCAGCTGAGCACCTTAGCTTCTGCACGGCAATGGAGGACGTGAAGCCACTTTTATTTTATTTATATAGCAATTATATGAATATTCTCGGCTGTATTTTATCTCTAGCGTATCCGTCATTCACCGAATATGTATAAGTATTTATATGTATGAAGACGCAATACCGAAAAGTATTCCAGGAAAATACTTCAGGTGCTGAATTTAACGTAGGACCTCTGAATTGTGAGGGCGAGGTGTTAGCCACAGAGCCACAAATAAGCACCTCCTTGAACGTTCAATGGAAAGCTATTTATTCTATAGTCGGTGACAGGCTCAGAATAATAAGTAAACAATACTGCTGTCTATTTGTATAATGCGTGTTCAACTGCGGCTGCTCCTTACTATGGCGTAACAGTCACGCTAAATCAATCACAAACTCAGCATGGCGCCGTCCACGAAGATACTCGATGCGCCGCTGCACTGAGGTCAGCAGGAGTTCATTCGATTTTTCTGTGCTGTTTTCGTTATCAAGATGAACCTATTTTTCCATCCATTAGCACTCAGCATAATTATTCCCAGCCTCATTCGATGCTTCAGTTTCGGATTTTGCAACGTGCGAAGTGCACGAAAGCGGCAGAGCTCTATCTTGTTCAATGGTTTTGGCAGCGTAAATAGCAACACAACGTTTCTTCTCTGCGCCACTCGGTTGCACCAAGCATACATTTCCTGAGGGTGACAACTATCGACGATTCTCGTGGCGGTTATTAGTGTGCAGAAAGATGAAGGTAAGTGATTGATTGAATATTTGATATGTAGCATACAACGTCACAAACCATCATATGAATATGAAAGACGCTGTAGAGGAAGGCTCCGGAAATTTCGACCACCTGGGGTTCTTTAACGTGCAAACAAGTTTGAGCACATGCGCCTTCAACATTGCCGCCTATATCAGAAAGGTGAAAGTAAAATCCGATTGTGCGCATCTGGCTTTGTGGAATGAGTGCGTCTGTGATTTACCACCAGAAACACCATGCTTTCAGCGTTGCACATGTGTGTTTGTTATTTAGGTGTCGCCACGAGAAAACTTTGGTGATATTTTGCGATATGAACAATGCTAGCTGCCCCGCATATGAGTGATGTAAGCGCGGATAAGGTGTGAAAAAAAACAACAACTTATAGAGCCTGCTCGTGCAACACATACGTGTCACGCAAGCACTTTTGTTTGCAGTACGAAAGTTGATTGATTGATATGTGGGGTTTAACGTCTTAAAACAACCATATGATTATGAGAGACGCCATAGTGGAGGGCTCCGGAAATTTGGACCACGGTTCTTTAGGCAGCACGAAAGTAAGCAAACCAGGTGAGGAAATATGCCGTGGTGTATGCATTGGAAAGTGAGCTGTGGTCATCCAATGAGGGTGTGTAAATAAGTGTGTCTATTCATACAGCGGCGTCATCTTAACGGAATCGATTTCCACCTGCTCCAAATTATGTGCCAGGTTGAACTGCCCGTTGCGTAAGCGTTTGCCTCAGGCTCGATGCACGAACGCCTTGCATGAAAAACACCATGTGAGGTTCTTCCAACCGTAAAATGACGTAAGCACGCAATATCGCTGCATAAATAGTAATCGATGCAGTTATCACGAACAATCACAATCAGTTGCATCGATCAATATCGATGCAACTCATGCAACTGCTCGATTTCTTATATATATATATATATATATATATATATATATATATATATATATATATATATATCTTAACGAATGGAACGACGCAGGGATGGACAGACGACAACCGAACAAACGCGCATAACGACGCATGGATGGACGCCCAGATGATTGTACGGATGGACGCACGGACGGATGGCAGTGCGAACAGACAGACGGACGCTTCGCCTTACTCATCATCATTGAGTCCGTGCGTATGCTGTTAGCCTAAGGACAACGTAGGCAATGACCCCCATAGTTAAACACAATGTTAGCTACGCCTTCTTATTTCAATGTAACAAGACACTGAATAACAAAAATGGTGCTTTCGTCGACAAGCATGGTGACTCGAGAAGCACATTTGGTACTTACGCTACGATGATGATGATGATGGTGATGATGATGATGATCCTTGATACTCTGGCGCACACCCACAAAGGGGGATCGGCCAAGAGCCTGGCGGCAGGATCTTTACTAAAAGACTTATGGTTTTTCAAACACAACGTATTTTGGGCTGCAAAAAATATATAGAAAGAAAAGCCGAAAATCGAAAAAGGAGTATATCTGAGGAGGGAGCGATGCAGGCTATGAAATGCGATTTTAGAAAAAGGTAATTGCGGGTCTAACATGTCATATATGTATATAAATATATATATATATATATATATATATATATATATATATATATATATATATATATATATATATTTATAAGGGAAAGAAGTGTATACCTAAGGGTCGTTTTTCCGTGTTTTAACACAATATTAATGAGATCTAACATTGGTTCTAATAACTTCCCCTGTACGATCCTTGGCTTTACTGTCTGTTAGATCTCATATATATATATATATATATATATATATATATATATATATATATATATATATATATATATATATATATATGGGCAGATTAAGATGGCAATCACTTTGTTTCAATTATGTATTCAAATACCGGAGAGCAGACGTCTCTGTGGCTATAACCGAATTTAATGCTGCCATACGACAAATTTACTGCCACATTTAATTCTAATCCCAATTTTTCAAGTGTAGCTACCAGGTATCTTTTCCGCTCAAGAGAATATCGGCGACAGAACAAAAAAAAATTGATCTATCGTTTCCATTTCTTCGCAAGTTTGACATAAAGGTGACGCCTTTAGACCAACTTTATGCAAATAATAATTCAGTTGCGGAATTCTGCAACGCAATCTTGTAAAAGTAACTTCCAAGTGCCGTGTTGCACACCACTCTCTATTCCAGCGGTATTTTAGATGTGCAAAATCTTGATATTTATTCAATGAGTAGCAGTCGTACTCATGCAGAGGTTTCTAAACCTTATTGCTGTCGCGTAAGCCATATCAGGCAAAATCGAGATAAGAGGACCGCTAAGAGATACTGTAGCTAGTGCATCCGCCATCTCATTGAGATATATGCCACGATGGCCTGATACCCATAAGAGCTGCAGTTTTTTCAAGTTTGTCGGTATGAGTTGTCGAAACGTGTGCATAAGTGTTAAGTTGGCTCCCGAAGACAGAGCAGCACATACTGAAAACGAATCTGTAATTACGACTGCTTCCGATTCGCCCAAAGAAAGTTTCCGTAGTGCCAGTGCAATAGCAAATGATTCTGCTATGAATATTGGTGTGTAATCTGGGAGCTTAACGGAAAAGGACCAGTCAACAGAACGTGAGAAGATACCTGCCCCAGCCTTTTCATTTGATATGGATGCATCAGTCGCAATTATGTTGTTCATGTTCACGTGTGCCAAGTAATCCTGCAGCTGATCATTTAAATATTAAAATGGCATTTGCTTTGCGTTAGAGAGATAAATATTCTTAAATTCTATCTTAAGATCTAAATTAACGTTTCTTGTTGAGAAAATATGTTTGATTTTGACGTTCAATGGTTCTAGCAGCACTTGAACGAACAAGATCTGTGGGCAGTGGAATTGCGACCACCAAGTTTCCGAAAATAAGCTTGGATCTTACGCTAATACAAGAATCAAAACTCAAGAAGTCAATCTTGAATAGCTTCTCGAATGATTCTTCGCTTTGAGTCAAAATTGCTATAGTTACAGAAGGCAGCGAGGAAATCTGGCAGGAAAAGTCTTGTCAAACACTAAAAAATTGCAAACAACCTTCGGACGTTTGAGTAAAACCGCAAAAAGAACAATATATTTTTTTTCACAGACTACGCAAAGTGTGGCAATGTTTGTTTCAGTACCACTATAGGTACCACGCAGAAACGTCACCTTCCAGAGATGTACAATGCTTTTTCGTGAACTCCGAGATCGAATAATACTTTACAAGACCACTCAATTATTGGCCGATCCGGCACAGTGGGTATGAGCCACAAGTGAAGGGCAACAAGAACAAGAACTCCGAGATGAGCGCGGGGGGTGGGTATGGCAATTCAAGCAACAGATTAGTGCTGAGCTGACACTGAGCTCCGTGCCTTGTCGATTTTCTTTATCAAGCTTTGATTTTTTTGTTTTGAATACCTATGAAGTATTACAAGATAATGGTTGTATGTGTAAAGAAGAAAAAAAAATTTAGAAAGGTAGCCAGGTTAACTAGTCTTAGTCAATCTTATTCTCATTGCCTAGGAACTACTTTTCTCACTGCGCGGAGGCATGGAAAATAAAGGCAATGCGCCCTCGTGGGTGAAGGTAATTATTGATTCTTAACTTGTCACCGGCTATACCACTTACCGCTATTGATGGGCATTTTCGGGGGAACTACCGACGTGCTTTCAGCATTACCAACAAGATGGCGCCATGAGCGCGCGTCACCACATCGTCACGATGCGGCGGCGCGAGCTCTTATCTCCAATGTGTACTTTGACCTGCGGAGAGTAGGCAGGGTGGACGCACACACGTGTGCTTGCTTGTCTCGCACTGGGGACAATCGAGACCTTAGGGCTTTTACCGCCACAATTTTGTTGTAGTTACGGGGCGCACAGAGGTCACTGCAATTGTTGCACAATCTGAGTTTGTGAACGAGTGCGCTTTTCAGACACAGCGAAGCAACAACTTAGACGCATATTCACGTTCATCTGTACCCGTGAGTACGTTTCGTGCGTCATTTGTGCGTTAGAAATGCGGAACACGTTTATATGTGCTTGTCATTCAGCTCGTGACCTTCCAGTTTGTTGCTATCTCGTTAATTGCTTCACTTTTGTGGCATAGCTGTGACTTTTTAATTCATGACCATGCTGACGTGATGCATGCGTCATCCTTTGTTTTGTTAAAGTGGAGGCCACGTGTGCGCGTGTTGTACCCTAGCAACATTACCACGTCAGCTAAACAAAAGTAAAGTCCTCAAGTATTAAAGCAGCTTAGTTAAGGACAATATATCTAACAGTGACAGAACAGTGAACATGAGCCAAGCGTAGGTCCCCAAGCAATTCTTTGTCATTGCTTGAAATGGCATCTATTTGTGAATAACTGTTTCGAAGAGGGTCGAAGAGAAAATTATCTGTGAGGTCTCCCGATTCTGGAGCACTATCTGACGTATCACTTGTCGGAACATCTGACAGTAACAATGGCGATTTCGATGACAAGACGACTGCATATGTGTGCCTAAAGCTAACGTATTATCAACTGAACTTTACGTGACTTCTTTCCGTCGACACGTAATGAGCTTACGCGTGGTCTGCCAGTGACTGCGCGGCAGCGCTGGCAATGCTACAAATTAACCGTTATGAATCATGCTCGACACTAGGCAGATAATTCAGTATAACAGAGAGTTTGCCCACTGCATTTTAAATAGCGAATACTTGCTTTGGGGGTGATATTTATTCGTTTTAATGCCAGTGCTCTTTTAATCAATGGACATTCGTTGATGTTTTGTAAGATATGGAATCTGTGCCAAAAAACTCGCGCACCCTATTGACATTCTGTAGCACTGTAGCCATGCTAGTCATATCACAGAATGATGACCACGGAGACCAAGCTCTTACCAATATTTTTTGTTGTCACGTTATTTAATGAAGCTCGCAATGCAGCGAGAACTTCACGTACAGCCCCTCGGCCATTCCGCTCCCATCAAAGCAAATTAAATTAGGCGATAGCTCGCGCACTCTCCTGCTAAGCGACAAATCGTGTCACGTCATATTGGCACGTGCCTCGGGAGAGCAAGTCCGCCTTTTCGATTACCAAGGCACTTCACCAGTGATGTTGAGGAGTGTACTACTGTACGTGTACACAGAGACGGAATCTTCTCTGGGGAATCGCCGGCCGAATTCCACTAAAAAGCTGCAATATCCGAGGTAAAAAACACAGGCCTGCCAATACATACAATAACTAAGATGGGAGCAACCAGACTCGAGAGGTCAATTATATATTATCTCATGCATCGATGGACAGACGTGACGCGTACATAAACTTCGTATGCATGGCTTCTCCTTCCACGGTGTGCAATGTACTTCTCGTCGGGTCTCTACCAACTAACCTTTCGTCTGCCAACAGCATTGTTTCCGCACATCATGTAGTCTGCCTGCTGTCAGCATTTAGGTGACGCTGTGTGCAGACGCTTTGGCGTGTATCAGCGAAGCTATGTACAATATGATACTTGTAATTATTCTTGCATATCATATACCACTGTCACCTGCCGTTTCACTTTCACTCATCAAAATCAAGCTAGGAAATGCAATTGGTGCAAAATTGCTCGCGAGTCTTCATGATGAGGATACTAAAATGGCACTCACTCCTATTTTGTCACGGCGCAGTGCTTGCCCTGATATCAAGCTTGCAGCTTTTTCTACTCGCCTAATTTTGTAATTGCCGTTTTTCGTGGAGGCTTTATATTCAAATTCCTATTCGGGAATGCTCTCTATGAACGTTATACAATTTGCGAATTGGGGTTAAATTCTAATGAATATCATGTGATGGCTGTAGAAAGTAGCCTAATAAAACATTCGCAGAAAAAGTACGACGGGTGTAGAACGAAAAAGTACTTGTCCAGTGTGCACAATTACACAATCGTGTGCACAATTTACACAATATTCACTATTACTGTATGAGCTGCCATGATTTCTTCTTTCATTACAGTTTATCAGTATACTCATTCAGTAATTTGTCGTTTTTATTCAGATGGTTCTCCAAGCTGCAGAAAACATATAGCCGTTCCAGTCATCTTTGCCAAAACGGCCATGGACAGGACATCTGAAAGAATGGCCTCAGGCGTATTCAGAAAGAAAAATTCCACATAATAGAGCATTAAGAGCATTCTCGAGGTTGTAATACGCACTCACTGTCTGGGCACAGTATGTTGAAACCAGAAAACGTTGATAAATATTGCTGTTCAATGCTGCTAACGGTGAGACTGACATTAGAAGCAATGGTGGAAGCCTCATTCAGTGTGGGAAATGTATGGAATACCGCAACAGCAATTGCGTCAGTTGGCAACGTTACCTGGCTGCAAGTGTCACTTTTATATCCGTAAGAATGAAACTACAGCTAGCACTCTTTGCCTTGACAGAGGGAACTAAAAAGAAATCACAGCATATTCACGAAGTGAATGATGATGAGTGGGGCGAATCCTCCGTCAGCCCGTCGGTGTTTCCATTCGTCCGTCTACACGACCGTCTGTGTGCGCATCCATGCGTGCGTCCATCTAGTGGAGAAATTTCTAGTGGAGAAATTCTTATAAACTTAAAAACATCAATAGTTATACCTCTACACAAATGCGGTGCGCGTGATGAACTTGAAAATTATCGTCCGATATCGATTCTGCCTTCTATAGCACAAATACTAGAAAAACATTTGGTGTTAACGATGACAAGCTTTCTCGATAGTCACAACATCTTATCGCCTTACTAGTATGGTTTTTGACAAGGGAAAATCACTCAGACGCTATTGGAAGACTTCTCTGATTAGTTGAACGAGGCGTTCAATAACAACAAAGTTGTCTGTGCGCTCTTTCTTGACTGCAGCAAGGCTTTCGACAGTGTACATCATACCTTGTTATTGGATAAACTTTTTCAGTTACGGTTTAGGGGTGCTTTCTGGTCCTTGTTGGCAAATTTCCTCCAAGACAGGCGTCAACTTGTATCCATTGAACAATCTCACAGCGCATTGCAAATCATCAAAACCGGCGTTCCACAGGGATCAATTCTTAGTCCACTGCTATTTATTATTTTTGTAAATGACCTTCACAGCGCGATACCGGTTTCTCTATATCAATACGCCGACGACACTGTGATCGTGATGACTGCAAACAACTTTTATGAGGCGATTACTCTTCTTCAGTCAGCTGCCACTAAAGCCATGGATTGGTTTCGAGATAACCTTATTAATATAAATGTGTTTAAAACTAATCTAATCTGCCTCCACAATCCATTGAAGAAAGTAACCCTTGACGATCCTTTCATTTTGCATTGTTCTGACTGTTCATTCTGCTCTTGTAGTCTATTACAGTATTCATCTGTTGTGAAATACCTTGGCTTATACATTGACAGCAACCTTTCCTGGAATAGTCATCTTGCCTATGTTTGCAAAAGACTTCGCGCTGTGTCATGTCTATTATATAACATAAGATACTACATGCCGTTTTCAGTACGCAAGATGATAGACCACGCTTTAGGTTACAGTATACTGCGTTACGGAATAACCATTTACGGACACTGTGCTGTCCGTTCGCACAATAGAATAAACAGAATATTGCGTATGATTTTAAAAAATATATATCTTACGACCTGAACATTAATTCTGAGAAAGACATTTTCAAAACGGTGTTTATGCCAAACTTCAATAATCTGTTAATTCAAACGGTTGTTTTAAAACATTTCTGGTCCAAAGAATTGCTGGTTTAGTATGTTACTACTCGTTCTTTAAGGCCCAAAGTACGTTACTGGAGGCCACAGTGTTCGACAAAGTTAGGAACTAGAATACAAGACCATTATGTACCAACCTATTTCAATGCACTTTCAACCAGCATTTTTCGCACAAAAACAAAATACAAATTAAAGAAACTGCTACGGCGTATCTGTCTACAGTTGTAATGCATATCGTGTGTTAATTCATATACACTCATTCGCAAGCATGATGCTGCACAGTTATCCAGTGTGTTATTTGCTTAAGAAAAATTTGCTCTAATTCTTTCTTTTTTCCTGTACACCTTTTCACTTTCAATTGCTGTAAATATTGCCGCGCGCTTGATCTGCCAGCGCAAAAGAGGCAGACGAAGTGGCAGTTCCCTCTCGTGCCATTGTTCTGTTTTTGGCTGCGCTGAGCCGACCGCTCTTCGGACTTTTGTGAGGACGCCTTAAAAACGTCTCCTGTCTTTTTAACGTGACATTTAATGGTGGAGGTGCTGGGGTAACCTCACCTATGCAACAGACTCCTTCTAGCAGCCGGAACGTGACCCAAAACCCAGAGCTTACGCCGGTACACCGTTTCAGTCGGAGGATTCGAGGACTGTCCCCCGAGTTTGTGCCTCACAGTACAAGTACGTCGACTGGTATGGAGAATACTGTTGCTGTCACCGCTTCCCCTGCCGCTGGAGCCGCCGCTGCTCCAACCGCTGCACCCGCAGCTGCACCCACTCATTACACGCTGCAAAACCACGTGTTCCGAGTCCCTTCCGTGGTGGCCTCTATGAAGATGTGGAAGATTGGCTGGCTGAGTACGAGTACGTAGCGGATTTCAACGGGTGGGACGAAGTAGCGAAGCTCAAGAATGTGTACTTTAGTCTTCTGGATGGTGCTCGCACATGGTTCCAGAACCGCAAGGGCCTCCTAACGTCGTGGCATGAGTTCTGTCACAGGCTCCGCGAAACGTACTCGAGTCTCGATCGTCGAGAGCGCGCTGAAAGGGCCCTCCAGTCCCGCATGCAGATGCCTAATGAAGGTGTGGCTACATACGTGGAGGATATGGTTCATCTGTTCACTCGCGCCGATCCAACCATGCCGGAAGACAAGAAGCTGCGACACTTGATGCGAGGTGTGAAAGAGCAGCTCTTCGCTGGACTCATTCGTAGTCCGCCTAGAACGGTTGCGGAGTTCCTCACTGAAGCCGTCGCCATGGAAAAGGCGCTGCAGCAGCGGAACCAGTACGATCGGCAAGTGAATGCTACCTATACCACCGGGCTAGGCTCGTTCCCGACCGACGTGGGAGCGCTTCGCGAGCTGATACGTTCGGTTGTTCGCGACGAGCTGCAACAGCTGCAACAGCTGAACCAGGCGCAGCAGCAGCCTTCCACGAATTGCATCGCCACCATCATACGTGACGAAGTTCAGCATGCGCTCGGCACACCTCGTCGCGAGACACCAACGCAGGTTGCTGCACCACTTCAGGCGTTCGCAACTTCAAGTGAACCTCTAGGGGTGACCTACGCAGACGTATTGAGACGCACCGTTCCGTCGTCCACGACACCATCCCCAGTGAGTGGTTTCCAGCGCACCACTTATACCGACACGTTCGAACACAACGCACCTGCACCAGTCCCACTACCAGCCGCAACCCCGTACGCCACACTGCAGTCCGCACAGGTGGTCCCTTATTTTGCAGACACTCGACCCGTCATGCGTAAATCCGACATATGGCGCATGCCCGACCGACGACCGCTTTGCTACCACTGCGGTGAAGCGGGTCACCTCTACCGAGACTGCCAGTACCGCCGACTTGGGCTGCAGGGTTTTCCTGCCAATTCACCCCGCCCCCGGTTTGGACAGAGACCACCAGAAATTGAAGATTTTATCGCTCGGCAGAACGTCCCACTCAGGCGTCAGTCGCGCTCACCGTCACCGCGGTCGTCGTCTTATTCAGGCAACGGAAATCGAAGGCCGCAAGGACGGTCTCCGAGCCCCCGCCTGGAAAACTAACGCCAGCGACCTTTCGAGGCGAGGCCGCTGATTCTCGACGTGATGAAGACCTCGCCCTCCAATCGACGCGACATCGGACCAACGGAAATTCGACTACGCCGGCGCCTGTATCCCCAGCTGAGCGACTTTTCAATGGACATACCTGTGATGCTCGACGGTCGCAATTTAACTGCCTTAATAGACCACTGGTGCTGACTACTCGATTATTAGCGGACAATTGGCACGTACCTTGAAGAAAGTGATAATGCCTTGGACAGGATCGCATGTACGTACAGCTGGCGGACATGTTGTAACGCCGGTTGGTTTGTGCACGTCCAGGCTACAAATACGAGGCTGCACGTTTTTGGTCAGCTCCATCGTGCTACGTGACTGCTCCCGCGAATTAATTCTCGGCCTCGATTTTCTTCGGGAATATGGCGCCGTAATCGACCTACGGCGACGCTGCATTTCCTTTTCGACAGTCAACGCTACGTCAAGGGACTCCAACCGCCGTACAACCGCCCTCCGTGTTTCCGACGACAGTGTCACAATACCACCTCGTGCAAGTATCCTAATTCAGGTGACTTCCGAAGGAACCAGTGACGGTGAAACAGTGGCAGAGTGCAACGTCTCCCTGCTGCTGGCGCTTGGAATTTCTGTGGCACGAGGCATCATTGACATTCGGAACGGTACAGCCGAGGTCATGATTACAAATTTCACCAATGAGCATCGTCACCTTTTCCGGGGCACTGCGGTCGCCTACGCTGAAGCCTTGGAGGACGTCATTGAGTGTTTTGCCTGTGAAGACAGTACCCGCGATGGACAAACCGTAATAGATGTTGACATGAACAGTGCACTGCCGGAAGAGAACCAGAGGGCCTTGCGAGAGCTATTGTTTGAATTCAGGGCGTGCTTTGCTCAGTCGTCTAAAGTGAGTCAGACGCCAATTACACAGCACAGGATAATCACTTACGACGACGCAAGACCTATTCACCAACAGCCATACCGCGTCTCGCCGACAGAACGCGCAGCTATCAAGCAGCAAGTGAAAGAAATGATCGACGACGGCGTTATCCAGCCTTCGAACAGTCCCTGGTCCTCACCGGTCGTTCTGGTTAAGAAGAAGGACGGTACGCTTCGCTTCTGTGTAGATTACAGAAAGCTCAACAACGTCACAAAAAAAGATGTTTATCCGCTGCCGCGTATTGATGACTCGCTTGACCGACTACGACGAGCGAAGTATTTTTCTTCCCTGGATTTAAAGAGTGGCTACTGGCAAATTGAGGTTGATGAGCGCGACCGTGAAAAAACCGCCTTTGTCACGCCGGATGGCCTCTACGAATTTCGGGTGCTACCGTTCGGACTCTGCTCTGCGCCAGCTACCTTCCAACGCATGATGGACACTGTGTTGACTGACTTAAAATGGCAAAGCTGCCTTGTGTACTTGGATGATGTGGTCGTGTTTTCAACCAGCTTCTCCGAACATCTGAAGCGACTACGACAGGTACTTGAGGCGATTCGGACGGCTAACCTTACGTTAAAGCCGCCAAAATGCCATTTCGGTTACGAAGAACTAAAGTTCCTTGGACATGTCGTAAGCGCAGAAGGCGTCCGTCCTGACC
>WOVY01001063.1:0-38404 GCA_013436015.1 Rhipicephalus annulatus | reverse complement strand
CACAGTAATACAATATAAACAAATTACAGAGAAGGGAATTCACGTAAAGACGACTAAAAGGCATGTCAGGTAACGTCACAAACTTAAACCAAGAACGAAACGTAAGCGCGGGGGAATACTTAATAATTTATTGATGTATTTATTTATTTTTTTTTTATTTATTCTCTAAACGCAGTTTCAAAATGCCAATGTTTTTGCATCTTGACTCGTCCTAATCGTCAATATGGGCAGCCGCCTCAGTGACTACGTCATCCTGAAGGCATACAGTTTCCTAAATGTTCACCTGAGGGAACTCTGGTGCTAGGTCTTTTGGAGGTGCAACGCACAGCGTTACAGTGAGCATGGGAATGATGAGTAGTATACGGATTTGTCTAATGTTCGTACTTCTAGCTCCGTTTGTGTTCGCGTGGCTTGGAGTTTTTTCCTACAAAACAAATATTGGCAAATGTTCAGTTGTTGCGCTTCACCGCTATATTCTTTTAGGCTTGTCATTTCAAATTGGGTCCCGAAGTTAAAAAGTTCATCTTTCTTCGACAAAAAAAACACGAAAACCAGCAATATACGAAGCCACAAGTGGATTCACCACCCGCACGTACGAAGAGTGGGCAAATTCGCGTACAACCCACCATTTCCATGGCCGTTAAACGATCGCAGCGACAGAGTCCGCTCAGTTAATATTAGGAAACTCTATGCCAGCAGGGGCCCTGGACTGTTAATATAAGCGGATGCCCAACTTGCTTTTTCTGAAACTTAGCCAATCCACCATATGCTGTTTGCAAATACCACGAGGTCTGATTGGTATATTCGTCATATTCAAGCGAAACCCATGCTGGTGTCACATGTTGTGTATGCTTTTTATAATCCACGCATAGGTCTGTCAAAAATGTGGCGCTCACTGAGACTTCCTCATGAAACGTTTGTTGCCTAAGGGCCCATCAGTGTCAAGACTTACCAAATTTTCCTCTTCATGGCTCACTCAGATTCGCACTTGCTAAATATTTGGCTCAGACTCCTTCAAACAGAAGCTCTCCAAAATTTTACTAACTGGCAATCACTCAGACTAAAGTCGAGCTAAGAACGTGAGCCTGGGCGAGCCAACTTATGAGTCACTTCGTGTAATTAACTTCCTTTTACACCATAGTTACAATGCTCCTTAATAGCAACGTCTGACATAATTGGTGCCATACTGGCAGCGTTTTATCTCGTATCTTCCAATACCAACTATAGATATATGAATGCTTACACTCCTTTATGAACACTTTAATTGAAAAGATCACCACACTAAATATATTTATCAGGAATTTCCAATGACAGACGTGAGCTAAATCTGAGCTCGCGTTGTTATAGACTCATGTCGCTAATCAGTGCTAGTTTTTCAACTATATCTCTTTAGACGAGTATACCGGCGAGCCGATATAAAGCTGATGTGGTTTGGTTTCTCGAAATAAAATTTCAGTTCCGAGACAGCGCCGTGCTCTGTGTTGTTTTCGTCTTTAGCGCTTCGTCAATCATGCAAGCATTGCAACCCATCTTCCCATTGTACTGTTATAGCTGATAGTATATTACTGAAGCTACCCATGAGGTGTTACCCATGTGTATGTAGGTCCCATGCCGGCCTCTAACCAGCGAGAAAACAAAATGAACTTATCAAAGCATTGAAACCATGGCGTGGAACAAAAGAGAAGAAGGACACCTGTCGCCATTGTGAGTCACAGTTATTTGAAGTCACTACTCACCTTCTTTACAACATGAACATCAACTTACAAACAGATTGAATCTTTCTACATTTCTAAAACATTCAATATGGTAGCACATTGTCGATTAATATCAAAACGTTCTGCGCTTCAATTAGAGTCGCTAACCTTGTCATGGGTCTGTAGCTTTCTTTCTAACCGCAAGCAGCTCACCGTTGTTAATAATTATTTCTTTGCTCTTTCTGACATCACATTAGGGGTGCCTCAAGGTAGCGTCCTTGATACATTACTATTCTTGATTTACATCAATGACATGCCGGATAACATATCATCTTGTATACGCAGTTTTGTTGACGACGGCATTGATTATCGTTTCATAAACAATACTAATGGTCACTAATCCTTTCAAACTGACCAGTATAGCACTAACGACTGGTGTAAAACAAGGGCTAATAATCCTTAACATTTTCAACATGTCAAATATGTAATTTACATGTACAACAAGTTCCTGCACTTTTTTACAGCATAAGTTGCAACACATAGCTAGAACCACATATATGAGTATGTGGGCATTATCCTCACACAAAATGTTCTTTGGGTTGATCATATAACTACCATTTTCGCTAATGCTTCCACAATCATTGGGGTATCTTCGTCGCAACATTCGACCTACTACTTCTCAAATACGTAAGCATTCCTACCAACATTTTTCCTACCCCAGCTAGAGTACGCATCATTCATTTGGTCACCTCATCAAAAATATTTATTACGGAAGTTAGAAGCTATCCAGAACAGTGCATGTCGTTTTATCACGCGAATTTATAACATCTTGTCTAGTGTAACGCAGCTAAATCTCGAACTTTCACTCCGCCCAATAACAATACTTCGTGACATTGCCCTTTTGTCTCTCTCTCATAATACACAAATCTACTCAATAAGCGCTACCACATCTACAACGTCCCTTCTACTTATCACACAGACTTCACAATGACTTCAGCTACTCCCGCGTCTACGGCCCAAACAAATGCTTTTAACTACTCATCCCTCCCGCATGCCTTACGAATATGGAACAATCTTTTCAACAGTACTTCGCGAGAATCTCAACAACATATATTTACAACATATCTTTCAACGTCTTCACAACATATTTTGCGAGCATCTCACCATCCATTTCTCTGATAAATCTTAGCTGGTCCATTTTCTGTGATGTTTTTGCAACCACAGTTTTCTTTTTTTCATTTTATTTCATCAGTAAAGCGATACTCTTGTTTTCACGTTTTGCTGTACTAAAAGTTGTCTGACTAGAAAAAAGTACTTACTTTATCCGAAATTATTAGACTAAAAGTATATTAGTTTTGTACTAGAAAATATTTTGGCTGCACTTGTCATTGTTTTTTTATGGTATGGTACATTGTTCCTACTTCACCTGTGAGATATTTGTAAATATATAAAAAAAAGTAGGTCAATAAATGGATAAATGAATAAACCCGCCACAGCACTGACTCGCAATTGAATAATTATTAGAGGAGCACGAAAGTAAAGATTACCACTACCAAGATCACACTCATGCATATGTATACGCTGGTATGCGTATAACATTACCCTTCTTTATTCACGCAGCATTATCGCTTTGGGCAATCGAAGACGATGTGCCTTTCACCGTATTACGTAGGGGTTTTAGTGTGAAAAGAAGTGTTAGTGAACACCCATAATAAGTCTAGTTACACAAATTTGCGCTCAGGTGATCAGTTCATAGTCTTTTCGCGTGTGTGCGCTGATGTTGATAAAGGTGATAGTCAGTGAATATTCATAATGTGCCTGAAACCCAGGTGTCATAATGATGTCTCGAGAGGCTGCTGGGCATTTTGTGAAACACTACCATTCCTGCACACCATGTGGCTGTGGTTTGCGAATATGAAAACTTCAAGTGAAACCATTCCCCCAAGGTGCCACCCTTATATAACCACCTTAGTAAGTACAGTGTCTGGGTGTATTGCATAGAATCAGTCTCAAGCCAAGCGTATCTATCGTTGTTTGAATAAACTTGTCATTGCTCTATAAACACGGCTCCTCTGCTAGAAGAGTGGAAGCGCGATTGAACAAAGAGATCGCTGTAAATTCTGTGTATTAGAGACTTGAACCGTTATGAAATTTATAGAATGCAAGACAGCATACTAGAGCTAGAAACATGCAGCCAAACTTGATGTACACGTGCGCGTTTTGCCATGTGCATTTATCAATTTTATCATACGCATTTTTTTCTGCCCTGCCCCTCTCTGAACACTTCCCGCACAGTAATTTTGCACCTCCGCTGGGATCGAATAAACCTCGCTTGGTTTCGTAGTGCCTCCGAGACTTGCTCGTTTTCGACCATGTTGCGAACTTATCTGATGACCTCATCATGAAACATTATCTCACTCTGACGTCACACATTTCGGTGATGCGTGGCATCATCGTGTGGGTGTCAACACATGATGATAGATTTTTTGCATCGCTCGTGTTATTCGCGACACCGCGAGACGCCGACGCTGACGGTAAACTTATGCCCCTGATATAGCACCTAGAGCACCAGCACCATTTCTCTTTGATTATACTGTATTTGTTGTTTACCGTATACCATACCCCGTCTTTCCATTTCGCTACCCACCAATAATTTCGCCTTTCCTGCTCACAGACAATCAAATAAAGCACCATGCGGTAGTATAATCCGGCCTTTTCAGTGAAAATGAAGACTAAAAGCCGTGTGCGTGTACGTGCGTATGTGCACACATTCATGAAACTCGGAATCTAAGCAGCCCCCCCCCCCAAAAAAAAAAAGACAAGAGCCAAAGAGAGCCCAGTTAAGGAGAGGCGAGCCAAGCTAAGTCAAAGCCTGGGAAGAGCTAAGACAGTGTCCCGGCGGTGGCAGCATGCAAACGCACCGCGTCCACCACCGTCTCGCCAAATCACAGGAGCGAAAATCCTCTTTTGACAAGGAAATGGGCTCAGCGAGCCAGTCTTCTTGTCTCGCACTTCTAGCAAGAGCGCGCCTGTCAAGATTGTTCACCTTCTTTTCTTCCCCCTTACCCGAAAAACGAGTAAATGTCTTTCTCTCCCAATCTTTCTTTCTTTCTCTTCTACAAGGGCGGGAAAATCAGGAAAAACGCGAGTGCCCTAGAGGGATAACTGTTCCGACAGAACAAGCGCTTTAGCAGGCAGATCGCTTTTGTGAGCAACCTGCGCAGTTCGGCGGGCGCACATGCTGACTGAAAGCTGTTCTTCTCGTCTCATTACCAGAAAACGCTTTCGCATGCGAAATTCAAGCTTTGAGCTGCATTTTTTTGCGAGATACAGCTCAAAAATTAAAGGCTTTGAAAAAAAAAAGATGGAGGGTGAGTAATTAACAGTCACCGGAGAAAGCCCTGTACCTGGAAAAATGGTTATAGTAGAAAAAGCACAGACGCAGCCTACACCTGAAAACTGCATGACACGCAAGTTACTTCATGCAGAAAAAAATTAACGTTTGTGACTCGCCATTTCTGCTAATGTGTTTCGCGATATTAATTCTTCACTCATGTTCATTTCCATTCTGCGAAAACCAGTTCAGTAAGCGACTAGATCGAGTACCAAATCATCTGACATTTTTTTTTATCTTCACAGAAAAGTGTGGACTACGCAGTGTATTATCTTCGTTCTCTTTTTGGTTATTATTGCAAGTTGTTTCTGTATTTATGAAAATTCTTCATTTACCTGCGCAACAGAGACCACTTACTTCACCCTTACTATTTGTCCATTTATAGCCTCATTTAAATTGCTACAGTGACTGCAGTAATGTTGTGAAAAATCTGCTGTTGGCACATTCTGCTTAATAAGCTTTATTTACCGTTCTTTAAATATAAACAGCCTAACCATACTTTCAGTGAGTTTTAGCGCCATTACGCCACCACACACACACACACACACACACCAAAATGCCTTTATAAATGATTGAGCTACATCACGTAACATATACATCCAATAATAGACATGAAAGCATTACCAGACTGTGATTGACAAGTAGACGAAACGTTGTCAGTCTTAGCGAAAAATTTCGCCTAACTTAAACATTGTGTGAGTGAACAATACAATATTATTTTTAGCTCACGTCGTAAGTGATATACATCTCTCTATTACTCTTACTAAATGTACTGGCGTATGTATTTACCGACCACATATCTTTCAAAAGCCATCGCATTTCTCACCTTCCCACTATAATTGTAGAGAACAGAACATGTTCACTAATATGCCGGAAGAGGTCTGGAAGCATTCTGTTTCCTAATATTGTCCGAATTTAGTTGAAATGGCAATAAACCATTTCACAAACAAGCGTCTTCTTTTTTGCGTATTTTTAAGTCAGCAACTGAAGCCCCACATATTGACCACTTGAAACCATCAGGGTGCAAGCTGCTGGCTACCCTTCTTGAATTGACCAAGTTTTAGTCCAAATTACATGCAGTAAGGCGCCTACGTTGTGGGTATTAAAACGGAACTGCTTGCCAGTCATAAAATGTCGCCATATTAAATGCGAAGCATTTTTTAGCGAACTTCGGCGACATTGAGCGTATCTATCTATCTATCTATCTATCTATCTATCTATCTATCTATCTATCTATCTATCTATCTATCTATCTATCTATCTATCTATCTATCTATCTATCTATCTATCTATCTATCTATCTATTATCTATCTAATCTATCTATCTATCTATCTATCTATCTATCTATATATCTATCTATCTATCTGTCTGTCTGTCTGTCTGTCTGTCTGTCTGTCTGTCTGTCTGTCTGTCTGTCTGTCTGTCTGTCTGCCTATCTATCTATCTATCTATCTATCTATCTATATATCTATCTATATATCTATCTGTCTGTCTGTCTGTCTGTCTGTCTATCTATCTATCTATCTATCTATCTATCTATCTATCTATCTATCTATCTATCTATCTATCTATCTATCTATCTATCTATCTATCTATCTATCTGTCTATCTGTCTGTCTGTCTATCTATCTATCTATCTATCTATCTATCTATCTATCTATCTATCTATCTATCTATCTATCTGTCTGTCTGTCTGTCTGTCTGTCTGTCTATCTATCTATCTATCTATCTATCTATCTATCTATCTATCTATCTATCTATCTATCTATCTATCTAGCCACCTACGACTTTTAGCTCTGCTGGCCGTTTGGATTATGGTATCGATACCAACCTTGGTATGACATAACATGACTGTATGAAGAACATATTCGACTAATCATAACATGAAAATCATGATATGTGTGTCATGAATGTCATATATATTTCATGGTCCTGCAGCTTTTGCGGTGGTTCCGTTCACATGACATGTTGCAAAACTGTTATGGTATAGAATGATTGCATAGCAAACACAAGCGACAGACCCTAACATGGAAATCATGACATGCGTGTATTTTTAACAACATGAGTACATGCCACGCCCATGATGCGCTCGAGCTCATTTCGCTAGCGTCACATGTACCAAATTTGGTAATACAGTACAATAATGAATGACAAAGGTATGTGACTGGTTCAAACAAGATAATTATAAGATGCGTGTCATGTAACAATATGACAACATGCCACGCTCATAATGCGCTGCCGGCCGTTTCGCTAGCTTCACTTATAAGAAAATTGGTATCACGGGATGTTAATGGATGACAAAGGTATGATACTGGTGCAAACATGATAATCATGAGATGCGAGTCTTGTAACAACATGACTACATGCTACGCTCATGATGTGCTCGCGGCCGTTTTGCTATCTCCACATGTACCAAACTAAATTACGCAACACGAACGGACGACATAAGTAAATGACACATCCAAACATGATAATCATGACATGCGTGTCATGTAACAACATGACTACATGCCACACTGATGATACACTCGCAGCCGTTTCGCTAGATTCACATATGCCAAATTTGGTATCACAGGACGCTAATTGTTGACGAAAGTATGTAACTGGTGCAAACATCATAATCATGAGATGCGTGTCATGTGAGAACATGACTACATGTCACCGTGAAGGCGCCAATACATTTTGACGTGGCGCGGTGCGCGTGCTCACCGGCGTTCATTTCGTCGCGTCACGCCAGCGTTGCCACGCCAGGTGCCGCTCCTGCCATATACTCGAAGGCACACGCCGTGCTGCGTTGCTTTGATGCATGCGCGTTTCAGTGCGTCCGGTGTCCCTCCGTCACAAAAAGAGGGAGACGCATTGCTGTATGGGTAACGCATAGGCGCTAAATGCCGAAATGCAGCATGTCGCATTTCGTGCCGGTTGCCGTCGGGCCGCACCTGGCGGTAGACTATAGAGTACTCGCGTTTTGCTAACGCAGCGTCGCTGTGCGCAGCGTGCGCGCGCGTCAACGCTACATTGGAGTATATTGGGTCTTTCATGATGCGCTCGCGGCTGTTTTGCTAGCTCCACGTATACACCAAATTTGGTGTTACGAGACGTCAATGGATGACGAAATATATGACTGGTGGAAGCATGATAAATCTTACACGCATTTCATGTAAGAACATGACGAAATACCACGCTCATAGCGTGCTCGCGGCTGTTTTCGCTAGCTCCACGTTTACTAAATTTGCTATCACGGGACATGAATAGATGACGAAGGTAAAGGACGAATCCAAACATGATAATCATGACACGGAAGTCATGTACAGCATCATTTACCTCTACCTCGTAATGTTAGGCTCACTTTAAAGTGACATATCAATATTTCTCATTCCTGCTTCGCATATCATCGATCCCCACTGTACAGGGGATCTGCCAATTTTTTACCTACGGATTCGCTACAGTGCTGACTGAAGTAACAGATTCACCCCCGAATTCTAGAACGTCCTTTCACTCAACGCTCCACCTTTACTTGAGAAAGCCGATGGGAGCGCTGTCTCCAGGCACGGCAAGTCACTGCATGTCGGCGATAATCTGCAGCGATTTATGAGTAGCGCAGCATCATTTTCAATCGAGCAGCGGCGCAGTGCTCAACTCTGTCAAGTGAAGGGTGAAAGTTGAGTCTAGGAGCGTTTCTGAATACGGGGGTCAGAACTGTGGACTGAAGGAGCTAGCGAACATAAGAATCTGGCGAGCCACCAGGGCGTATGCGCAGTACCCAAGCGGATGCGCCCTGGTGGCTCGCCAGGGCGAACTACTAGGGCGCATGGGTCTAGGGCACCGCGCTGTCCGAAGATCCAAAATCGAAAACTAGCGTGGGTCGCCAGCGAGACGAGGAAAACACCACGTGGGCAACGACGCAGCACGGTCTGCGTCTCACATATTTTTACTTTCGGTACGTGCGGGGTAAGCAAGGAGAATTTTTTTAGGGATGAAGCTCCTTATAGCGGCACCCGTTCATCCCTCCTGACCGTTGTAGTGTGTGACAGGTATAACATTTTGACCTCCAAGGTGGTGCCGGTGAGGAATTTCTTCTGTGCGTTGTTGAACAGTAAAAAATAGTGTTCAATGTACATGCCAATGACTGCTAATGGGGAAGGAGAGACAGGACCATTCGGCTTTTAGGTAACGCGCATGCTGCGATCCCCATTAGCAGTCATTGGCATGTACATTGAGCACTATCTGACAAGAAAGGGTTGCTACGTTATACTCGCTGGGTGTAACCTCCTTAGCTTTAGAAAGGTTTAACGAGCGTTGGGCCACAGTGCGATGGATACTGTGAACTAGTATATTCCCTGAACTCGAGGTGGTTAAAGGTAGGAAGTAAACCCGAAGCGCAAGCCGTCGAAAGTGTGCGTTGATTGATTGATTGAAAACTTTATTTGACTATTTACAATGTGCTCTCGCTTGTTAGCTTCAGCACCATGAAAAAAAAAAACTCGGGGGACCTCAAAACTGGTTAGCTTGTTACTGCCGGGCAGGGAATGGCGATCGTACGCAAGGCAGCACACCACAGGTTAATCTGATGAGCGGTGGAAGACGCAGTGCTCGCGTTCATCCATTGTTTCTAGGCAGGCTTGCAAGCAAGGCACCGCTGGCAGTGCCACCAGGTGCCTCTTCGTACGCGTGAAAAAGAAAGCAAAACTTACTCTTTGGCGCAACCTAAAGCTGCCTGAAGTGCGCGAAATACAATTTAAAGTTATATAAGTTTGTTTGTAGGCAAAATGCGTCAACTTGCAAGAATTGTTTTTTCTACCAGTAGATTACCCTCGTCGCTGTTGGGTGACGCTAGCGTCCAATTTTGTGGACTTCCAACATCAAATTACATTATAATTTATATTTTATGGGACAAAAGCTTGCTCGTTGCCGCTCACGTGAAGAACGATCTTGTTATTTGCATCACAATGAGAAATATTTTCCGCGCAGTAGGCAGCCCTTTTAACGCACGAGGGGATTTGAAGTGCAACGAACTCACTCCTCGTGAGTTAGCAATTAATTGTTCATTGTCGCTGTCACTCTGGGTGTGTTCACAGCCTTCTACTTCCAGCGGAAAATCCTTGTCGTCAAGATGCTTTCTGTCCACATCGCTGCTGAAAGAAATCTGAGAAATTTCCTGCGTTTGCAATTTCGATAACACCAAAAACACTGCGTTACTACGGTTAATTCAGGCGCCAAGAAGATTTCCCCAATGTCGCTCCGAAACCCGTAAACAAGCAACTTGTTTGTAGTGTTCGACCATCTATCAATAAACATACGAAATTAAGCGGCGCAGCGGTGGCTAATTTGAAATTTCTCAGTTGTAGATGAGCAAATTATGGGCATTCGAAACTTTCCGCGTACAATGTTATGGATTTTTTTTAATTGTGATGTAGGCTTGCCCTTTATGCAAAATATTTTTGGCGTATATGTATCATAAATTTTATTATGTACTTCAAACAAAAACCAGTCGAATTCTATATACAAGTAAAACACTACGAGTTTCAACAGGAGAGGTCAGACAATACCGTTTAAAAAGCCTACGTGGCCACAGAAAATGAAGGTGAAATAATATGTGTACTCTGTGGGCTATAATCAAATGCGCGAGATTCCACGCTTCTTCACGAAAACTTCACGTGTCACCAAAACGAATCAGATTAATCGTGTCACAGAGGGCCTGCTTTTTTACTGATGCAGAAAACGTGCCGACCGGCCGTGTGCGTTTCTTCCTAACGCGTTAACACTGGCTAGCCCAGCTGAATAAGGAAATGTCTGCCTACTGACTAATCCTCAAGGGACACTCCTGAATCCCGCTTTGCGGCGTTACAGTTCATGGGCATTGCAAATACACAAAGCTCTTCTGCTCCTCTGCACAAAATAGCAGCCTGCCCATTGCAGCTAATAGCGGGGCGACGGTCTTCAATGCGTCCCTTTGGAGTCATATTCTGGGTGATAACACGTTGGAGCACCTTCTAGCATTGTGTATTTTCAGTGGTAACTGGTGTACGTTAACAGTTTACCGTTAGCACGTTAGAAGAAGTGTAGACCAGAGCATGCTTATGTTACACCACTTGCCTATGCACCTGACTGCATACTCTTGTACCCAGATGCCATTTCGTAATGAACTGCCAGGCGTGTACGTATTGCGCTAATGGCTGCTCTGGGTCCTTAAAATTTGAGAAAGCGCCTGTTCACGCCTCTCCTGCTTACAAAAAGTTACCTGAACGCGACAGCACCGTTTCTGAACGCCAACGATTTCTGTCGCGTTCAGAAACGACCGTTTCTGAACGCGACAGCAATCAGTGTAAGAGAAATATATTACTCATCTCTGCCTGTGAAGATTAAAAGACAAGGGAATCACGGTGTTTTCACATAGGATATATGTTTTACGCCCAACGAAAAAAAATTGGCAGATCCCACGTATAGTGGGAATCGATTATATGCGAAGCCTGAATGCGGAAGGTTGATTTGTCATTTTCAAATCACCACAACGTTACGAGGTGGAGGTAAATTATGCCGTACAAGACAACTGTGTCACCATTACGATGCTTGGACGTGTAGTTCACCTTTGTCATCTATTCACGTCACGCGATGCCAAATTTAGTATATGTGGAGCTAGCAAAACGGCCATGGGCACTTTATGAGCGTGGTATGTTGTCATGTTCTTACACAACCCACGTCTCATGATTATCAAGTTTGCACCAGTCATATACCTTCGTCCTGCAATGACGTCTCGTAACGCCAAGTTTGGTATATGTGGAGCTGGCGAAACGGCCTCGAGTGCATCATGAAGGGCCCAATATATTCCAACGTAGTTTACGCGCGCGCACACTGGCAACACCAGCGCTAAGTTAACAAAACGCGAGCACTCTATAGTCTGACTCTAGGCGCGACCGGCGCGACCAGCGTCCGTCGGCGCGGCCCAATGGCAACCGGCGCGAAATGCGACATGCTGCATTTGGCACCGATCCGTTACCATAACAGCACTGGATCTGCCTCTTTTCGAGACGGAGGGACGCGGGACGCACTGAAACGCGAATGCGTAAAAGCAACTCAGCGCTGCGTGCGCCTGCGAGTATATGGCGGTACCGGCGCCTGGTGTGGCAACGCCAGTCCCGCCATATGATACACTTCGACGTGACTCGTCGAAGTGTATTGGCACCTTCACTGTGGTATGTAGTTATGTTCTCACATGACACGCATGTTATGATTATGATGTTCGCACCAGTCACATACCTTCGTCATCCACTGACGTGATGTTATACCAAATTCGGTAGGTGTGAAGTTAGCGAAACAACCGCCAGCGCATTATGAGCATGGGATGCAGTAATGTTATGTGACACGAATCTCATCATTATTATGTTTGCACTGTCTGATACCTTCCTCATCCATTCACATACCGTAATACCACATTTGGTATATGTGACGCTAGCGAAATAGTCGAAAGCGCATCATGAGCGTGACATGTAGTCATGTTGTTACATGACACGCATGTCATGATTATCATGTTAGCGTCTGTCGCTTCTGTTCGCCACGCAATCATGTCATACCATAACAGTTCGGCAACGTGTCATTTGAACGAAACCACCGCAAGAGCAGAAAGACCATGGAATGGAAATCGTGACATTCATAGCATGCATTACATTATTCTCATGTTATGACTAGTCAAATGTGCTCGTCATACATTCATGTTATGCGACACCTAGTTTTGTATTGATACCATTATTCAAACGGCCAGAACAGCTAAAAGTCCCAGGCGGCTAGATAGATAGATAGATAGATAGATAGATAGATAGATAGATAGATAGATAGATAGATAGATAGATAGATAGATAGATAGATAGATAGATAGATAGATAGATAGATAGATAGATAGATAGATAGATAGATAGATAGATAGATAGATAGATTCGCTCAAAGTCGCCGAAGCTCGCTAAGAAATGCTTCGCATTTAACACCGAGCCCGCCGCCATTGGATAATGGCAATCAGCAGAAACAAATACGAGTCCAATAAAAGTCAACAAGTATACATACACCTTGTATTCAAGTGTGAGGCCAGCTATTTTGCTTTACAGAAGTAATGATTTGTGTGCAATATGCCTGCATAGTGTGCAGCTCCAAATCGTCACAGTACTCTATCGCATGCACACGCCAATAATAG
Organism: Rhipicephalus annulatus; assembly: GCA_013436015.1. Classification (NCBI taxonomy): domain Eukaryota; kingdom Metazoa; phylum Arthropoda; class Arachnida; order Ixodida; family Ixodidae; genus Rhipicephalus; species Rhipicephalus annulatus. The sequence goes on along the minus strand of WOVY01001063.1, from coordinate 25,134 downwards.
TAGATTTTACAACTCTTGCGCGCATGCACACACTTCGCACATTTGCAACGAATTAAACGGCGTACTATTTCAATATAAAACGACGTGAGCAGCGGAAAGCGTGGCTTTCCGTTGGATGGACGAAAAAAAATGGCAGCATATCCACGGAGTGAATTATGAATAGTGGGGCGAAGCATCCGTCCGTCCATTCGTTCTTGCTTCCGTCAATCCATGCGTGCGTCAGTGTGGCCGCCCGTGCGTGCGTCTGTTCGTGCATCCGCACGTTCATCTGTGCGTCCTTCCCTGCTTTCGTCCATGCATCCGCTCCTGCGTCCGTCCATGTGTCCATCCGTCCGTGCAGCCATCCGTGCTTCCGTCCATGCATCTGTCTGTGTGCCCATTCGTCCACCTATTCAACACTCCAAGTACCACCATCTCGCATCTTTTCATCATTTATTACTCATATAGAAGCACCGCCATCCAGCGGACATTCCAAGGACTGAACGAGAGGAGGCACACGCACACTTTCTTACGGCTTGCGCTTCGTTTCTACTTCCCACTTTTAACCACCTCCAGTTCATGGTATGTGCTAGTTCACTGTATTCATGGCACTGCGGCCCAACGCTCGCTATACCTTTCTAAAATTTAGGAGGTTACGCCCAGCGAATATAACGTAGCAACCCTTTCTTGTCGTCTGTGCGTTGTTGAACCATAAATATTTGCAGCGTGCGCTGCAAGTAAAAGCCACATTTCCTGTCTCTTATTCCCCCTTAGCAGCCATTGGCATGTACATTGAGCACAATCTTTTATTGTTTAACAACGCACAGAAGAAATCTCTCACCGGCACCACCTTGGAGGTCAAAATGCTATACTTGTTATAAACCATGACGGCTACGAGGGACAGACGGGTGCCGCTATAAAGAGCTTCGCCCCTAAAAATTTCATGCGTCCAGCGCAGGCTGTTTCCACCTGTCTGCCTAATCTCATGTCGAGACCGGGATGTCACACCTCCTAGCCCTGTTATGGGCTTACTGGACAACCAGGAATTCAGGGATATGGTCGTGAGATTTAATCATTCTTTTAATATATTTCTGGGAAATGCTAGGGCCAAGTCACCCATGATCCCATAGGATATGCTCCAGCGTGCATATTTCTTGCATATCCTTTGCATACAACATCAATATGTTTTATATCCTACCATTCTTTTGCCTGTGCTTGTGAGTAATCACTAATAAGACCATGTTTGTAATTGTATACTTGTAACCACTTGTGCTCTGGTTAGTCTACTGTGAGGGGGCGCGAACCCTCTTTCCCAGGTACTGTTGCTTGCTATTTTCCTTGTATGTCATTGGCGATCCCTTTGTTGATCCTCGAATACAGAAGGATCAAAGCGATATGTAAAAGTGGCCCGGTATATAAGTTCATGGTCAACACTGTTGGCGAATTCAATCGAATTCATGAGAATGTCATCGAGTAATCTAAGATGTGCTGGGTACCAATATGTGTAATGAGTACCAATAGCCTTTTTGCTATTAATAATATAGCTGCTCATGGTGTGAGGTTGCCCCTGCTGAAGGCTCTGATGGCTGGTTTTGAGTCACTGTATATCTCTGTGCATAGATAGTCTGTCAGGGCCACAATGATGGCAACCTATTCAGCTATTTCTGATTTCAGATTGAGATTGAAGCGCTGAGAACACATATATGGCATGTGGCCTTGACTCCCCGTCACAACCTAGCCTCGCTACCAGCAGATAGGCCTAATACTTCGTTTTGTCGGACAGTAACTGCACATAGTGACTCTCTACCAACTGGTTTTACGCACGCAGCGAGACGTACTACAGTTCCTTCATGGTGTCTCAGACAGCAAGTAATCATCCTGACAATACCACAGATCCAAAAAAAACAAGACTTGTGAATATCAGCCCTCAAGCAGCTCCCCTTACTTCTGCTGTACGAGAAGTACCAAGACTCCACTCACGTCTACATCATCGGCTCCGTCCTGCCAAGCAGCTCAACAGTGGCGGTCGTTATTCCAACGCACGCCACAACCATCAAATTCAGAACAGCTCATGCAATCACAACAACGGCAGCAGAGCTTGCAGCGCTTCGCGCTGCGCTGCGTTTCATTAACGACCACAGCACGCAACGGTGGACGATCTCCTGTGACTGCAAGGCGGCACTGCATTCACTTCTTTCAAATGTATGTCGTAGTCCGCAAGAGCAGTTGGTATGAGAGGCTGCAGCAATGCTCCACCATATAACAAAGAAAGGGCACCATGTTGTATTTCAGTGGTTGGCAAGCCACTGTGGAATGAACGGTAATTAACAGGCTGATCAAGCTGCCCGTTCAACCCATACAGAAGACAACGACGAGTCAATACCTCTCTAGGACGGACGCTGCTGGGGGGCTCCACATGCTTGCTCGCCAACGCTCCATGTCACTTCGGAATGAGCCTATTTTACGCGTGCAAGAAAACAATCTCTTGATCCTACGCTAAGCTTACAGCTTCCAACAAAACTTCGACGAGGTGACGCTACTGCTCTGTGCAGACTATGGTTGGGAGTCGCGTATACCCGTGGGTACGCGTTCCTCATACTATGGATGGCCGACACCGCCGCCTGTGCATACTGCGGAGATGAAGACACAATTCGGCACGTCCTGGGTGACTGCCCGGAATATAACCTAGAAAGACAATACATTTCTAATACACTAAACAAGTAAGATGACCAGCCGCTGTTAGAAAAGTATACTGCGCCATCTTCATGATTCATCATCACAGAATAAGGCCATGCAAGCGCTGCTGGGCTTCTTGCGAACTACTGGCCTTCGGAACACCTCTGAGTGGACTGATTTTGTGTGGGCGTGTGTGTTCGTTTTAAATGCGAAGCATTTCTTAGCGAAATTCGGTGAGTTTGAGCGTAGTAGGGTTGACAGGCGTGCTAGTTGGTACAAATTCATAATGGAACAATTGGAAGCGCAAACCAACGGGAAACAAGAGAAGGGACAAACAAGCGCAGACTTAAACTCGGTTTATTCAGAGAAGCAATTATATACCAGAAAGATGAGAAAGGGAAACAGCTGGAGAGAAGGTTCTACCATGACCAGGTGTCGTCCAGAAACGATATTTCACAATCTAACAGTGATACAGACGGTGAACTAACACAACTATCAATATTCTTTTTTTATAAAAATGCTTCCACAATCTCTCTAGTTTTCATGTCATGATGGCTGTATAAGACAGACGTGCGCGAAAAAGTGTGGCAAAAAGCGTAGCTGCGTACCTGATTTTTCGCGCACACCTGTCTTATACACCCATCATGACCTGAAAACTAGAGAAATTGCGGAAGCCTTTTTTATAAAAAAGAATATTGATAGTTGTATTAGTTCATCGTCTATATCACTGTTAGATTGTGAAATATAGTTTCTGGACGATACCTGATCATGGTGGAACCTTCTCTCCAGTTGTTTCCCTTTCTCATCTTTCTGGTATATAATTTGTTTTCTGAATAAACCGAGTTTCTGTCTGCGCTTGTTTGTCTCTTCTCTTGTGTCCCGTTGGTTTGCGCTTCCAAAGATACCATTATGAGTTCGAACATATCTATCTATCTATCTATCTATCTATCTATCTATCTATCTATCTATCTATCTATCTATCTATCTATCTATCTATCTAGCCACGGACGACATTTAGCTCTTGTGCTCGTTTCGATAATGGTATCGATACCAAACTTGGTATGACATAACATGACTGCATGAAGAACGTATTTGACTTGTCATAACATGACAATCATGATATGTATGTCATGATTTACATTTCATGGTTCTGTAGCTCTGGCGCTGGTTTCGTTCACATGGCATGTTGCGAAACTAGTATGGTATGATATGATTGCACGGCAAACACAAGCGACAGACACTAACATGAAAATGATGACATGCGTGTCATGTAAAACATGACTACATGCCATGCTCATGATGCACTCGCGGCCGTTTCGCTAGCGTCACATATACCAGATTTGGTATTACGGTACGTCAATAGATGACGAAGGTATGTGACTGGTGCAAAGATGATAGTCATGAGGTACGTGTCATGTAACAACATGACTACATGCCACGGTCATGATGTGCAGGTGGCCGTCTCGCTAGTTTTACCTATACCAAATTTGGTATTACGGGACGTGAATGGATGACGAATGTATGATACTCATGCAAACATAATAAATATCAGATGCGTGTCATGTAACAACATGACTGCATGCTATGCTCATGATGCGCTCGCGGCCGTTTTGTTAGTTTCACATATGCCAAATTTGGTATTACGTGACGCCAATGGATGACGAAGGTATGTGACTGGTGCAAACATAGTAATCATGAGATGCGTGTCATGTGAGAACATGACTACATGCTTCAATCAAGGCACCAATACGTTTCGACATGACATGGTGCGAGTGCTCGCAGGCGTTCAGTTCGTCGCGTCATGCCGGCGTTGGTGGTGGTGGTGGTAAAAAAACATTTATTTCAGAAAACGTCTACTAGAGAGTGTCGACGTGGCCCATCGGCGTGCTAGAGTGGCCAGACCTTATTCCGGGATGCCAGTGGAGCTGGAAGCTGCCCCTGCGCGCTCCACTAAGGAGTGTTGCGCAGCCAAGGTAGAGCAGCCGAGCAGGTGCTCCTCCCAAGCCACTCTAGTTGGGATCGGAAAAGGAGATGAGAAAAGGACGGGATTAACTGGGCACGATAATACGACGTGATATGTGTCGGCGAGGACATGACAGGTCGAGCAGGTGCCATTGATTTCCGGCAAAAAGTGCCTGGCGACCGCCGGACTGATAAAGGTGTTCGTCTGCAGGCGGGCAGTCGTTCGTCCGCTTTTGCCAAACCGCGTGCGGGATCCGGGTAGAGGCGGCGCGAAGCCCGGTAATAAGCCAAAATTTCGCGAAAGTGCATCAGGCTGGTATTGCCAGATTCCGTTTCGGGACATTGAGGGCCAACGGCCCCGAACAGGAGAAGGGCGGGCAGCGGCATTTGCCGCCTCGTTGCCGAGCAGGCCCGAGTGGCCTTGGGTCCAGACTATACGAATGGGATGAGGGTTAAAGCGCCAAAAGGCTGCCTGTAGTAGGCTAGCCGCCAGCGGGGCAATGGAACCCTGAAGGTACTGAGAACAGGCCGAGCGCGAGTCAGTCAGGATGGTGCGTGAGGCAGGGTGAGAGGCGGCCAAAGCTATGGCAACCTCTTCGGCGTGCGTTACTGTGTCTGCTCGAAAGGAGAGGCCATCGACGTGTTTGCCCTCTAATCAGGGCAGCCGTGAAGTGACCCGAGGGGGAGGGACACGAGACGTCCACGAAGAAAACACCAGGACGATCGGAGTGTCGCGTATGAAGGCCTGCGGCAAGTGCTAGTCTACGGCCAGGACGGAGGTCGGGGTTCATATTACGGGGTAGAGGTTCCACCCATAGCTTTTGACGCCAGAGCTCTGGTACCGGCTGCAGAGGGTCTTGGTCAGATATCGGGTTAAGGCCAAGTCTGTGTAGAAGACGGCGCCCTGAAGGCGTCTGCGACAGTCGTTTGATTTGGTTAACGCCATGAGCATCGCGCATCTCTGCAAAGGTGTTGTGTACCCCCAGAGCCGCGAATCGGCTGTTGGAAGTTGCAATAGGTAGGTCCAGAGCGCGTTTGTATACTGAACGAAGGAGGACGTCCAGCTGGTGCTCGTGTCGACGACGCAGGCGAAGGTAAGGCAAGCCGTAGAGAACGCGACTGGTCACAAAAGCGTGGGCTAATCGGAGGGTTTAGGACCCGCGGAGGCCGCCGCGCTTGGTAGACACTCGCCGTATCATGCGGCTCACCTGCTCGCTGGTGCGTCTGAGGCCTGCTATTGTGCCCTTTGGATCGAAGGACGATGTGAGGTGAAGGCCAAGAACCCGAATATCTTGCACTGACGGGACGGGCCCGAACGGAAGAAAAATTTGAGGCGGTGGTAGCGGAGAGACAGAAAGAAGAGCCGATTTAGCTGGAGAGCACTCCAGGCCGAATGAACCAGCGTAGGTGTCCACCAGAAGGGCAGCCTTTTGCAGGCGTTCTTCGATTTGCGCTAAGGAGCCGGTGTTGGTCCAGATTGTGATATCGTCTGCATATAGTACGTGTTGTATTCCCTTGACCTCGCTTAGAAGAGAGGGCGGTTCATCATCGCCAGGTTAAAAAGCAGAGGAGACAGGACTGCCCTTTGAGGTGTACCCCACGTGCCTAATAAGTATGGGCCGTGTTCGGTAGAATTAAGGCGAATGAAGGCGGTGCGATGTGGTAGAAAGGCGCGAATGTAGTTGAAAGTCTTCTGCCCGCAGTTTGTGGTAGACAGGTTAGTGAGTATAGTGCTGTGTTTGACGTTGTCGAACGCCCCGCGGAGATCGAGAGCGAACACGGCTTTATCGTTATGGCGCATAGTAGTCGGCTCTATGATATCATGTTGAAAATGGAGCAGGACGTCCTGCGCCGACATATGCGGGCGACAGCCAAACATCGTGTCGGCAAAGGTCCTCCTGGCCTCCAAGTAGGCGGAAAGGCGTTTCGCGAACCATGGTTTCCATGAGTTTGCCTGCGCAAGACGTAAATGAGATTGGTCGGCTGCTGACCCGCAGGTCGCGGGTTCGATTCCCGGCTGCGGCGGCTGCATTTCCGATGGAGGCGGAAATGTTGTAGGCCCGTGTGTACAGATTTGGGTGCACGTTAAAGAACCCCAGGTGGTCGAAATTTCCGGAGCCCTCCACTACGGCGTCTCTCATAATCATATGGTGGTTTTGGGACGTTAAACCCCACAAATCAATCAATCAATAAATGAGATTGGTCTCAGTGCCTCTATACTAATAGACTTTGCCGATTTGGGTATGAATGTTATGACCGATGTGGTCCAATTCGTTGGAAGCGGAGAGCCGTCCCATATCGAATTTATAAGGTGGAGTAGTGAGAGGTGTGCTTGGTCGGGAATATTTGCCAGGAGCGATACTGTGATTCCGTCGCGTCCAGGTGCCGTGCCCCGTCGCATTTTCCTGAGTGCAAATCGTAAATCAGAAAGCGTGTATGGGGCGTCGAGGTCGGTGTTAGGGACGCCGGAAAACGTATATGCTGGGCCTGCGGGATCAATTGTGCGGCAGATGTAGCGGTCACAAAGTTTTCGCGCGAGTTGATCCGTAGTGCCCTGAAAGGCATGCAGAGCATGGCGGAGCTGGCGTTGCGTTTCCCCCCTGGTGGTGGAGGGATCGAGAAGACTTCGAAAGAGTCGCCACGCACTCTTAGAGTTCATCTGGTTTGCAGCCTTCGAACATTTGTCTGCCCAGTTAGCATCGGAAAGTTGTGCAGAGTATGCGGCCGCCTCTGCAGTGAGCGCCTCAATGCAAGCGCGAAGGTTCCGATTAAGTTTGTTGCGTTTCCATCGCCTTACGAGCCCGCGGCGAGCGTGCCAAAGATGTAGGAGGTGTGGATCGATTGAAGGAGTCAAATTAGAGGTTGCAAGGGTGCGAGTGTTCGCTTGTTTCATATGGAGGGCGTATGATGCCCACGCTGCATATTCGGTCGAGGAGAGGACGGCGGGGAATGGTTGCATTCTGAACGGAGTCCAACCAGTGAGACGGGCTTGGCCCCAGAGTTGGCGCATTTTCTGCCGCGGTGTGAACGAAATGCGGAGTAAAAAGTAATCGCTGCCTAGGGTTTCGCCTAAATTTTCCCATGTAGCATCGCGGATGTGACGGGTGAGGGAGAAGTCGGGGCATGTTTCTCGCGTGACCGAGTTGCCGGAACGTGTGGGTTGTGCCGGATCGGTAAGAAGCGTGAGGCTCAACGAGGAAATGAGCTCCTTGAGCTCTCTGCCCCGGGCCTTCTCGTAGTGGTAACCCCAGTGAGGGCTGGGGGCATTAAAGTCCCCGACAATCACCAGTGCTTGTCGGGACGCTATTCGCAGCGCCCGATGGAAGAGATGCGCAAACGAAGCCCTCGCAAGGCGAGGGGGACAGCACACGTTTAAGATATGTATTGATGGTTGGCCCCTCCGCTGAGACAGCACTGATATCATGCAGTAGTCGTAAGGAAGATCCAGATTGAGTTCAATCTGTATCGCCGTGTAAGCTTTATGCACAAGGAGGCATGTGGTGGTGTCGCCTACATAGGAGTAGTATCCAGAAAGGGATGGAGCAGGGCCAGATTCTTGGAGCGCCAAGACGGCCGGCTGAGAGCCAAGGGAGCTGAGGAAATGGGAAAGATGTGAACGCTTTCGCCTGTTCCCGAAGCCTCCAGGGTTCCACTGTATGATCTCGAATTAAGACGCAATGTTTGAACGGGAGGTACGATTAGTAGCCATCGTGACTGACTTAGGTTTTATATTTGGTCCTCCATGTCCCGCCCGGAATCCTCAGAGGCAGAGAGGGGCATGGAGGCCGGATTGTCCGACGGCTGGGTGGTAGCCACCTGACGATGACGCCGTGGAGCTGCACCCTCACTGCTCACCGAGTAGGAGCGGGAACGCGATGCCTTGGGTTGAAACTGGGTGATTACCCAGGCTTGAATAGCCTGGGTAACCTCTACTACTATGCGTTGGACAGAGAAGCTGGTGAGGAGGTGATTAATCGAAGCTTCGACGCGCGTAAGGCGTTCCTCTATGCGCGGGGCGCGCTCCTCGCTAGGGACAGTTTGGTTAGCGGGCAAGAGAACCTGAGGTGCCCCAGGAGCCTCAAGAGCTTCTGGAGTAGATGTGGCACCGGTTGCGAGTGCTGGAGTACACATGACTGCTTGAACCGGCGGTTTTATGGGAGTGGACTTAGCGCGAGGACTAAGCTTGGACGTAGCTGGCGTAGCCGCCTGGACAGAGGAGGCAATACCGAATGGCCTTGCAGTACACTGTTGTTGGGGATGAAGTCGCTTATTTAAGAGTTAGAGTTGTTTAGTTAAAAGAGAATTTTGCTTTTGAAGTGCCGCAACTTGCTGGTGAAGGGCCGCAAGTTCGGGAGAAGGAGGGTCGACAGAAGGGGGTGAGAGAGGCTTAGAAGCAGCATTCCCTGTCCAACTGCTCACCTGAGGTACCGCCGCTAGTGCTTCGAGCGGTGGGAATGCCTGAGTGCCGGCGTGGAGTGGTGGAGCCCACTGATGAAGGTTGGTGCCGCTGTCTGGCTGTGACGAATATGAGGTGGTTCCTCGAGGAGATGTTGAGGGCTGCTTGCGTTTCCGATATTTTGCCGTGCAGCCACTGGTCCCAGTCTCATGGGCGCCGTGGCATAGGAGGCACTTGGGTTGGCCGTCGTGGGCATTGAGACCTGCAGGTGCGGGGGTTCCACATTTGGCACACTGGGCTGGAGCGGGGTGAGGACACTGAGGTGGTCGATGACCGATGGTACTGCACTTGGTGCAAACAGGGACCGTTTTCTTGTAGGCGCGGATATACGTCGCCACGCAGTGGTAGAAGAGGAAGCGGGGTAACTTCGTGCCCTCGAAAGTCACCACCGCCGCCGCGGAATCTCCGAGTTTGCGGACCGCGAGGATAGTACCTCGAGGCCAATGCAGTTCTGACTTTATCTTCTCCGGGCTTTCAGCAGGGTTTATGTTGATGACGCCCTTGCATGTGTCCCCTGATGCCTTGGCGTGGCCTCGAACGGGCCGCTGCTAATCCCCCACTTGCAGCTGGAAGTCCCCGAGGAGTCGCTGTGCCATAGGCGAAATGGTGGTGCTACAGACCAAGATGTTTTGTTCTCAGATCGGCCACACTTGAATTTGCGTGGTAGTTCGGTAGCCGAGGTAGCTGCGGATGACGTCGCCCGCGCGATCGGCCGGGATGAATCTGCGTAGCTCGCAGGGAACGCGAGGTTTCACTGCTACGATGTAGTCGTCGCGAGAGAGGCGAGGAGTCTGACGCGGACGCCACTTGCGTTGGCTCGCTGGCTGCGAAGACGGAGCAGAGGTAGGCACACCACCGGAGGGATGACGCGCCGGCGTTCCTTGCAAGGCTCGGGAATGGCGGCCCGCTGTGGTGTCTCGTTGTTGTTGAGACACAGACTACGATTTCGCTTGCTTGCGTTGCCACAGTCTCACCATGTCGTCGAGGTATTCGTCTTCTGATGGCATAGTGTTTATGGAGGATGAAATCTCTATGGACAGTACTTGGCTTGAGGTAGGATCATAGCCCGTAGCCACGTTAGCGGCCGCCATCGCCGGGCTGAGAGCCCTTAGCGAGGCGGCGTTATAGCCGGGAGTGAAGGACGCCCCTCAAGTGTTCAAAACTGGACCCACCTGGACGAAGGTGTTGTCTAGGCGAAGCGGAGAACTTCGTGGTGACGAAGTTTCAGCGGTACCAGGGTGGATGTCCGCAGAAATAGCAGAAAATATACTTTTTTTTTTTTTATTGGCGCTAGTATGCCCTACGGCATCAGTTAAATAAAAAGGAGAAGTTTTGTTTCCTGTATGAAGGCCAGGAGTTGTCGATGCAGTGGACCGTGCGTCCAGCGCGTCAAGTCAGGTGGTCGGCCGGGGTGGTGGTGAAGGCCGCGTAGGTGGCGAGTGCGAGCCTGGTGAAGGCCCGGGCAGGTTCCCAATAGGTGATCAAGCGTTGCCTCTGTGGCTGGGGCAACGCAGAATGGGCACGTCGTTGGGGGAGGCTGTGCACCAGATGTCCATGTAGCCCGGATTGCAGGAGTCAAGGCGGCGCCCACACGAATCCTCCTGAGCGCAACCTCCTCTCGGCGAGTTAAGCCGCCGGGAAGGTCGGATCCACGCGGAGGAATGAGAGCACGCGTGGAGCGCCGGAGGGTTTCTTTGTGCACGAGCAAGCTGTCCTTCGGGGACAAACGAAGTAGAGGCAGCGGGTGTTGAACAGTCGCTGGATGGCAAGCGGCATCTGCTTCCACTTGAGCCGGTGCAGACCGGTGGGTCCACAGAACGCGGACAGGACAGGCACATGAGTGAATCAGTCGGTGTATATCGGAGGCTATATCGATGGAGCTGGTCACTTTTCGCAGCTCTCGAACTGCCTGCGTGGAGTCCGTATATACAAGCAATTTATCGTGTGACAAAGAATCCATTTTGGATATCATAACTGTTAACCCGTCCCGTATAGCAGTGAGCTCCGCTAATACGGATGGGAACGGTGCCTCTGTTACGTAAGAGCAGATATGTTGGATTTCAGGTTGCGCGGGGCATACGAGACTGGTGTGCAGAACGCAATTATCGATAGCTGCGTCTACGTATACCGCTAGTGAGTTCTCGGTGGTAGTGACGATGCCCTCCTGCGCCGCTTGTCGGGTGGATTGTCGCAGGCGGGTCAGTGGTCGGTTGTCACTGGCCTGTGCCTTGAGCCATGGTGGAACTTCTGCCACGGGTGCGTCAGGCTGTGGCAGCGTTGAATCATAGTAGTGAGCTAGAGCTGCCGCCGCAGGAACAGCTTGACTCTTTAGGTAGCGAGCGACTCGACGCTGGTGTACAATTTCGTCGATGGTGTTGAGCTGCGCTTCCGCCTGGAGGGTCGTGATAGGTGTCATACGGGGAAGGCATGTAATCGCCCTCATGGAATCTCGGTTGGCGGTTTCGAGCAAGTCCCAGTCTCTCAAAGTCAGTCGTTGAAACTGAGCTTGATAAACGAGCCGAGGTTGTAGGATTGATCGCACCAAGATACGGGCCATTCGAGAACAGGCACCCCCCGTCTTTTGAGAGATGCGACGAATGAGATGGAGGGTATTAGCACTCTTCCGGCGAGCAGAGCGAACCCACGCATTCGCAGAGCCAGATGCGTCCAGTTCGACCCCGAGCACACGTATAGTGGATACAGGGGTGAGGGTATGGCCATTTAGGTTCAAACATATCGGCGTCTGCAGGAGGCGACGGCGACCTCGTCTGTTGGTGATAGACATGAATGCAGTCTTCGTGGCAGATAGTGTCAGTCCTATGCGCGCACACCAGTCCGACGCCTTGTCGAGAGCACTCTGGAGTGCCTCCTGCTGGCGTTGAAGGTCTGGATGTAGTGTCCACACAGTCAAATCATCGGCATACAGGAGGAAGAAGGCATCTGGAATGCGTGCTAGTTGCCACGCGAGGGGCAACAGGGCAATATTGAAGAGTATCGGGGCTAGAACCGAGCCCTGCGGTACACCCCGCTTCATTACAAAGTGTCCGGTTCGTTCCTTGCCTACTCTGATGCAGAAGGTACGGTGTGCCAGAAAAGACTCCACAAAGTCGCAGACGCGAGGCGGAAGTTGAAGCCATTGCATTATGTGATTGATCGCAGAGTGGCTGACGTTGTCGTAGGCCTTATGAACGTCCATGGCGAGAAGGGTTCGAATGCTGCTTGATCTTCTTCCCACAAGCACCATGGACGTCAAATGATCTAGGCCATCTTCCGTGCCCAGGTGCGGTCGAAAGCCAATCTGGGCCGGATGGTACCAGGCGTGCTTTTCCAGCCACCAGGAGATGCGCGACGCCAACATGCGTTCAAGAAGCTTGCACAACGTACACGTTAGAGCAATCGGCCGAAGATTAGAGAGGCTGTTCGGGTGCTTGCCCGGCTTAGGTATCGGCACAACTTCGGCATGCTTCCACGATTCAGGCAGCCCTCCGGTCGTCCAGACTGCGTTAAGCGTGTCCAGCAGCCACTGCAGTGCAGGGCCATCCATGTTCTTGAACACTTCATAGGAGATCCCATCTGGTCCTGGTGCCTTGCGTACTTTTGCCTGGTCAATTGCTGCCTGGAGCTCCGCCATCGTGTATGGCGCTTGCATGCCTTCGATGTCCGACGGACTGGGAGTCACGCCAACCTCCGGAGGCAGGTTACACGGACAGTCGAATTGTGGTGGGGCCAGGTTGTAGGCCGGGAAGAAAGCCTTAACTATTTCTGGAGCGAACTGGCTTGGCGTGCATCCAGAAGACAGACACGCACTGGCCGCTGGGTCCGGCGTACGGGTGCCTAGTTCCATACTCCGGAACGTTCGCCATATTGAGGCGGTTGAAGACGATGGACCGAGTGACGCACACCAGTCCATCCACCGTTCGCGGGCGAGACGCTTCTCGCAGCGACGCGCCGCAGCGGTGAGTCTGTTGAGGTTATCACGAAGCTCAGCGGCTGCCGGATCTCGGTTTAAGGCCAGCTCTGCACGACGGCGTGCTGCCCACAGACGCAAAAGATGTAAATTTGGATGTGGTCGGTTCTCCTCCACCCAGCTTGACTGCGTGGCGGCTTGTACAGCTCTGGTTAACACCTGCAATGGATCAGACGATGTATCAGCAATCGAGTCGTTCAGTTCATTGCGGAATAAGTCCCAGTTGGTTGTGTAGCATCGACGTCGGAGGCGGCGCTGGTTATACGCGGCCAAACCAATTTTCAACGGATGGTGATCACTCCCCCAGCAGTCTGGTTCTAGGTCCCACGAAACGTCACACATGCCCAACCACCACGAGAGATCGGGCGCATAAGGTGGAGCACAGGGATGATCCCACCGACGTGTAGAAGTAGCCGGGGCATTCAGAAGGACAAAGTGCGCGTCTGTAAATGTGTCTAGCACGATGTTGCCTCTAGCACTGGAAGAAGGGTAGCCCCACGACTGATGAGGTGCATTGAAGTCTCCCCCAACTAGTACTGGGCACCCAGGATAGGTTTGACGCAGGTGAGCCAGCCACCCCAAACGCAGTCGAGGAGCGCTGCCACTATACGGACGCACGTAGACTGAAACCACAATCACGTCAGTACGCGGAAGTCTAACGAGCACTGCCACCACTTCTTGCCACTGGTTACACCACTGCAGCAGGGGAACCTGCGTTTGAGGATATGTAGTCACAACATACACTGCAGCCTTGCCTGGAGGTCCCAACGCATTGGTGCAGCGTCGATCAGGGATGGTTGGGGAATCATACGCAGTGAATCCAGGGATGCGTGGAAGCGAATTCGTTTCTTGTAGAAGCAGGCACCAAGCGGGGAGCTTCCCCAGCGCAAGGCGATAGCGAAGCTCACCAACTTTATTTGCAAGTCCCCGGCAGTTCCACTGCAGGACACAGTGGTGGCGCGTTGCTTTCAAAGGAGTGGTCATTGCGGTGGAAGGTTGGCGAGCACCACCTTTGAAAGCTCTTGCAGTTGCCGGGCAACAAAGTGGAGGAGCTCTGCCGGAGTCATCTTGACTGGTGCTGACGCGCTTGCGCAGGATAATTCAGGCACAGAGGCAGCGTACGGCACGTCTGTACCGCGCATCGCAGTTGGTCCAGCGGGTCGAGCGAGTTGGGTTCTGCGTTGAGCGAGGCGCTTGACTTCCATTTGGAGCTGCTGTATCTGTTGGTCAAGCTTCGCCAGATCGTCTGTACCCGTAACGCTCAATTTAGGCGTATTCGCAGGCTGCTGAACACGTTTTTTGCCCCGCTTGACGGCGTCGCTGTACGTGGGGACTTCATAGCAAGCATTTTCAGGTTCTACCAACGCTGGTGTGTCCTCTTCGGAGGGGGACAACAGTTCAAACCGATTGCTAGTCGGAATGTCGGCGTCCCTTTCTTCTTGTGTCACCGAACGCTGGCGGCGCTTGCGTTGGCGACGGGCTTTGAGAGCCTTCTGTTTAACTGGACAATCTTTGGACGTTATTTCATGATCGTCCGTTTGGCAGAGCCCACATTTGTACGTGCGCGTCTCGACGGACTCCATGGAGGTGTCTGCGGGTTGGGGACAAGAATCTCGCATGTGACCGGTACGAAAACACCGATAGCAGTATACCACACCGGGCTTGTACACATGAAATTTCAGGATGCATCCATAGTACGTAATGCGGCTTGGTGGCGTTCGAGGCCCTTGGAGAGTGACAAGGCACGTGCGTCCACGGCCCATATAACGAGCTGTTACAATCTTGTGTGTGGAGCAGGTCAAAGCAGTGATAAGGCCCTCCGGCGATTCCCCTGGGTCAACCCCAGAGACCACATACCGACGCAAGTCCGAGCCGGAACTCAAGTACGCTTGCACCTGTACAGTACAATCAGCTGTGACTGGCAGAGTTTGCAGGTGGGTGAGGCGGTCAACGTCTGCTAGCGAACGCACCCATACGGATACGCTGTTGGTGGGATGGTGAATGGAGAAACCTTGAAACGCGGTGGTTTTGAGGCAGGTGTCGAAGGCTGACTGAAGGAGGCGATTTGACAATTTTGATACGTCGAAGCACTCACGAGGTTTTACGACGACTTTGTACTTAGACTCGGTGCCAGGCGAGGCGACAGCTGCCGGAGAGGGGCACTCCCGCTTGCTTGCCGGTGTGGCTGAAGCAGACAACTCATCTATTTCCATTTGTGAGTCAGCCACGCGTTTCGCACTGCGTTTCGGAGCGGATGATGGTTGTGATGGCTGCGTCATAAGCTCCGCTGCAGCCATCGTTACTGGTTCACATGAAGAACACGGGAGCGTTGCCGCTGCCAGATGCAACCGGCGAGACGCCGGAACTGTCCTGGCGAGCGTCCCACGCACAATGTTGAAGTGAACGGCACCAAGGGTGGTTAGTCCAGGTCGTCGATGGTGTCCGGAAGAAGAGTGCTTGGGGGCGACCCCACGGCCTCGTCCAGGGCGTCCGGCAGGTCTGTCCTTAGCCGGTGGGGCCAGAGAGCTGGGCGTCGTTGCGTTGAGCCAGGGCGCAGAGAGTGGGGGAACGCCGGTGGGGCGATGGTCGCGCGAGCCGATGCTTCAGCCGATATTCACGGAGCCGTCGAAACGCGTCCGCTCTCGTCGGCAGCTCAGCTGCGTCTCCTCAGAAAATATACGGAGGCGATGTGGAGTGCATCCGTCACCATCGAGCGCTGGCAGCGCCCCCCCCCCTGCGTGCGTTGCCATGCCAGGCACCGGTCCTGACATATACTCGCAAGCGCGCGCCGTGCTGTGGTGCTTTGACGCATGCGCATCTCAGCGCGCCAGGCTTCTCTCTGTCACAAAAGGAGGAGACGCAGTGTTGTCTGGGTAACGCATCAGCGCGAATCATGCGCCGGTTGGCGTCGGGCCGCGCCGACGGACGCTGGTCGCGCTGGTCACGCCTGGCGTCAGATTATAGAGTGTTCACGTTTCGCTGTGCCCAGCGTGCGCGTGCGTCATCGCTACATTAGAGTATATATTTGGGCCCTTCATGATGCTCTCGCGGCCATTTTGCAAGCTCCACATATACCAAATTTGGTGTTATGTGACATCAATAAAAGACAAAATATATGTCTGGTGCAAACATTATATTCCTGACAAGCATCTCATGTAAGAACATGACAACATACCACGCCAATAGCGTGCTCACAGCCGTTTCGCTAGCTCCACATATGCGAAATTTGGTATCACAAGACGCGAATAGATGACGGTGGTAAACGACACATCGAAACATGATAATCATGACACAGAAGTCACGTGCGGCATCATATACCTCCACCTTTTAACGTTTTGCTGATTTTAAAGTGACATATCAGCTTTTCTCATTCCTGCTTCGCATATTTACGATTCCCACTGTACGTGGTATCTGCCATTTTTTAAAAGACAATGGTCTTTCTTGGGGACCTTCGACGCAAAAATTATGGTCTGTCTTTCTGTCTCTCCGTACATTTAACTGTTCGTCCTCTCTTAACGGCATCGGGTACTCGGAACGGCTGACCCCATCCGCAGAGGCCACCAGTGTTGCTCAAGATCAGAGTTAATTCTTGTGCAGTTTTCAAATAAAAGCAATAATTGCGCATGTCTAGGGCATCATAACAACACGTATATATTCTGCATGTGCGTCTTTCACTGGAAAAGCCATACATAGGTAATTTTAAGGACCGCAGCGCTTATCACTCTTCGGTGACCATGCAACGCTTGCATGAAAAGGCGCGTGTTTCCAACGCTTTGCTAAGACGAGATGGTGGTGGCACAGACCAATCGCCTTGCGTTCTACACCTTATCACCTCTAAGACAAGCGCGCACACCCGTCTCAGAGCCACGGACTTCGTTTTCTAAAGAAACTGTCAGATGGCACTGATGTCTCACATGTGACGTGACTTGATGTGTTCGTTCGTCTCCGCTACACGCTTGAGGCACTCTAACGCAGTGCCTCCAGAATACCATTCGCCGATTTTCTTGCGCAGAACCTCAAATGGATGTCTTGTTCACTCTCTCCTCACCCAAGACTATCGTCTTCCGACCACATTTGCAGACTTGCATGCAGATACGGGGCCATTTTTTTCTTACTTATTTTTGTCTCCCTCTCTCTTTTTCAACCCCCTATTCTCTAATTTCAGTGTAGGGTTTCATACCGGATAATAGCAACTGGTTAACCTCCCTGTCTTCTTTTTTGCATAAACTGTGATGCAGTTGGCACACCTGCCCGTGTGGTCTACTACCACTGCTGTGAAACTATTTCGATCCTTAAATGGGGCTGAGTCGACAAAGAAAGTCCCCAGCCCTTTTTATCTGATTTCTTCAACAGAGCCTTAGCCAGTGCTACTCTTCTACTGATGTTGAAGGTTTGGTGCATATTTATTGGCAACAGGGCTACCATGAAGCTCTCGGCAAAGTCCTGTGGTATCTTGGTGTATGTCCCCGGTCGATGACAGGTTTGATCATGATTCGATAGAGGACTGATTTTTCCGTGCAAGTTGTAGACAGTCTTGCTATTCGTCATTTTTTGTGAGCCTCCACGATTTCCATAGTCGTTTATGTACACCTAAATTGAGCAATTTTGGTGTGCTGGTGCGAATCCAAGACATTACGAAGACATTCTTGATCACCACCTCGAGCTCTTCAATTGTGTTTGTTCAGTTTACATGGAAGCCGCATATGAAATATGACATAGTACAAAAAGTTGATGAACCTGAAGATATAGTCAGCTTTTGACATCTCTATCTCTCTACTAGTTTCCTGATCATTCGGTATGTAATCTCTGTCTTGAGGATTATTTCTTCAGTATAACTAGGGTTAACTTACCAACAGCTTACACTGTAAGGGTAGTTGACTTTTTCATAGATGCAAATGGCTTTTAACTCAATCGAACTACGAAATGCCCCGACTTTTACTAGGAAAATTTGTGCTTCTCGCCAGCGTCACGTTAGCACTGTTAAATCTCGCTCTGCCTGCTACTTTGGAACCGAGCGTGGCTTCCGAGTGCGAAGCTTGACTGGCGAATTCAGTGCGAGAGCGCAAGATAGAGCAGGATTCCAGCGCTACTGGTGAGGCCGAATAAAAGCGCGAGTTCTGCTAGCGACAGACAAGGCATGCCGTAGTTTAACCGAGTCGTGCGCTACCCGCTCGTTGTTCGCGTTTCTATTTGTTGCGATGTTACGTGCCTGATGAAGTTGCTTCTGCAATCTACAAAACACGTGCTGTAGACAGTCTGTACTATCGGGGAAAGTATTCTGGACGCTTCATGCGAAAACAACACAAATTTCCAGGAGGGGAAAAGCACGAAGCGTGCTTACGGGGGTACTCGGGGTGGGAAATGTGTCGCTTTATTTGCGGAGTGTCTGCTAGCATGGCAGTTCAGTGTGTTGCTTCATCACGATTTCGCAGGATGGCACGACGCGCTGCCTAAAAAATTAGGGGACCCTTAAACCTCTCCTTTCAGAGTTCAACGCGATAGTGATACTCTCCCTCTGGGGAATACTTTCAGCACTAAGTGCGTGAAAAATTTTCAAACTTGCTGTGCACCCACTACGTGGCCTCAAGGAAATCAACACAACAACGCGTGATCCCTCTGTAGTATACGTGACCAGCTTCAAACCACGAAGTAATTGCTACAATCCTATGTTTTGACGTCCGAAGAAAATGCACGCTTGCACCACGCATTATTATGTCAATATTTCACGTTGCGTGGCAAACCTTGTATACAGGATGCGTGCGTTTGTGAAGCGTGGAATTTACTTTCACTGCATGTCCAAGCAGAGGAACCAATTTTCACTGTATTTACAAACAGATGAATCAATGTGTGGATGTGTGGAAGAACACACGCATACCACGCAAATGACCCGGGTTTCTACCTCGCTCACACCCAAATGACCCGAGTTCAATGCCCCCTCAGACCGAGGTTTTTTTTTAAAGACGATAGTCTTTCTTGGGGACCTTCGACGCAAAAACTTTGGTCTGTCTGTCTGTCTGTCTGTTTTTCTGTCTGTCTGTCTGTCTGTCTGTGCATTTGTCTGTTTGTCCAGCGTTACCGCGAACCGGGTACTCCAAACAGCACAGCCGATACCCTAAACGGCCGACCCCATCCGCAGCGCCCACTAATGTTGCTCAAGGATCAGTGTTCATACGTGAGCGATTCGCAATTAAAAGGCAATTATTGCGCATATCTGAGGCACCATAACAACACGTATATATTCTGCATGTTCATCTTTACTAAAAAAGGCATACCTAAGTAATTCTAACGATCGTAGCGCTTATCACGCTGCGCTGACCATGCAACGCTTGCACAGAAAGGCGAGTGTTTCCAACACTTTGCTAAGAAGACACGGTAGTGGCCCCTACTCGTCGCCTTGCGTTCTACACCCTATCACCTCTGAATGGGCGCGCACGCCCATCTCAGAGCCACGCGCTTGTTTTTCAAAAGAGTTTGCAGATGGCGCTCATGTCTCACGTGGGACGTGGCTTGATGCGCTCGTTCGCCTCTGCTGCACGCTCGAAGCACTCTAAAGGCTCGTTCACATCGAAGGCGGGATGGCCAAAGCGGCGAGGTGGCAACGCGGGAAGCGGCGAAAACCTTTCCAGGCGGCGAAAGCGGGAGAAAAACCAGGCGGCAAGGCCGATCGCTCTCGGAGCAATTTCTGCCGCCTGCCGAGGCTCACCGCTTTGCCGCAGCCAATCAGAATGCGACGCAGCGGAGGCACGGTGGTGGCACAGTGGTGGCGCAGGTGCATGTTTGAGAGAAGCACTGACACGTCATAGCAGCACGTGCACAAAATCGCGATATACCCGCCTCTTCTGCCGCGCGGCCAGACGAAGGAGGCGTGCGATCTGAACAGGTCCACGCCCTCACGGCTTCGGAAATTCCGCTTCGCCGCTTCGCCACCGCGCCTTCGGTGTGAATGAGGCTTAACGCAGCGCCTCCAGAATACCATTCACCAATTTTCTCGCGCTCAAAATCAAATAAATGTTTCGTTCACTCTTTCCACAAGCAAGACGATCGTCTTTCGACGACATTTGCAGATTGCATGCCGATGCAGTGCCATTTTTTATTGTATTTCCATTTTTGTTAATTTTTCGGTCACGCACAAGTTGATTTTTGCTCACAACCAGCAACACCGATGCCGACGTCGACACCGGAATTTCGTGAAAGGAGCTCATTATTGCTATTGCTTTAATATAGCAGCACACTATGAATTTGCTTTGTTCGGGCGTATAATGCCGAAGGACTGCTTACCAAGGGGTCGCACGCTTCGGTAAATGTTTCACAATTATTTTTATACACGGCATATATATATACATATATACACATATATATATATATATATATATATATATATATATATATATATATATATATATATATATATATATATATATATATATATATGCAGTCAGAGCAGTTTTATTCGCAGTCAAATGGGCCTTACACTTGATGAAGCCGTTTCGTCAAAATTACCCTGCATGCAAACAGGTTGGAGCAGACTGCTGTCAATGGAGCCCCGGAGAGCAGATCTTAACGACGGGTGTTTGGAGAGCAGATCTTAACGACGAATGATTTTTGAGCATTCGGTACTCTTCCAAAGGGAGGGTTGAAAGCCGTGATGAGGCCGCATCGATAAAAATTGCACCCAGGCCGTGAACCGGCGCAGTTCACTTGCGTGTTCGCGTTGCTTGCGGACTGGAAAATCATCAACTGAATTGTAGTCAGCGCTGTGTTTAGAAAATGCGTTCAGTTATTTAGAGTACTTGGTACTCTATTATGTAGGGAACTGTGTGTGTTTAGAAAAAGTCGCAGCGTATCGACGGAGTGAACGATGATGATGAGTGGGGCGAAGCTTCAGAGGCGTTTATTGGTAAACCGTGAACCGTCTGTCTGTCTGTCTGTCTGTCTGTCTGTCTGTCTGTCTGTCTGTCTGTCTGTCTGTCTGTCTGTCTGTCTGTCTGTCTGTCTGTCTGTCTGTCTGTCTGTCTGTCTGTCTTTGTATCTGTCTGTCTGTCTGTCTGTCTGTCTGTCTGTCTGTCTGTCTGTCTGTCTGTCTGTTTGTTCGTCCGTCCGTCCGTCCATCCATCCATCGGTCCGTCCATCTATAGTGAACACTCGAAATACCGCCATCTCACATCTTTTCTTCATATATTCATCATGTACAATTACTGCCATTCAGTAAATATTACGACTAAAAGAGAAGTGGCTACCTGCTACTACTACATACATTGGGGACGTACGACCCACGGCGCAAAGAGTGTCGCCCCTAAGAGTGGGTAACAATTTAGAGTACTTGGTACTCCACTATAGGAGAGGATGAAGTCGTCTTATGGGCCTCACACTACAACACACCCTCTCATCGTCAGTGGTCTCAAAAACAGCGAACACTTGGTGTTGTTTATTTAGTAAAAGTAGTCAACAATTATTAGTACATGGTATTATACTATGTACGAAAACGAAAGTAATGTACAACAACCTCGGAAAGGAGCAGCGCTTCGAGATAGGTAATAGTACACTTGAAGTTGTAAAAAACTATGTCTACTTAGGGCAGGTAATAACCGCTGAGCCGAACCACGAAATTGAAGTAACTAGAAGAATAAGAATGGGGTGGAGCACATTCGGCAAGCACTCTCAAATTATGACAGGTAGACTGCCACTATCCCTCAAGAGGAAGGTATATAACAGCTGTATCTTGCCGGTACTTAGCTACGGAGCAGAAACCTGGAGACTTACAAAGAGGGTGCAGCTTAAATTGAGGACGACGCAGCGAGCAATGGAAAGAAAAATGGTAGGTGTAACCTTAAGAGACAAGAAGAGAGCAGAGTGGATTAGCGGACAAACGGGGGTTAAGGATATCATAGTTGAAATAAAAAAGAGGAAATGGACATGGGCCGGGCATGTAGCGCGTAGACAGGATAACCGCTGGTCATTAAGGGTAACTGACTGGATTCCCAGAGAAGGGAAGCGGGTTAGGGGGGAGACAGAAAGTTAGGTGGGCAGATGAGATTACCAAGTTTGCGGGTATAAATTGGCAGCAGCAAGCACAGGACTGGGTTAACTGGCGGAACATGGGAGAGGCCTTTGTCCTGCAGTGGACGTAGTCAGGCTGATGATGATGATACTATGACGCAGGTGAAAGCCAGCCGTGGGCCTCACATCGGCTTGGGGTGTTTAGAAACAGTTCTTAGCGATGTATAGTACTTGGTACTCCACTACAGGAGAGAAAAGAGCCGTCCCAAGGCCGATACAACCATCAGTACAAGAGGGGGGGGGGGGTTAGAACAAGGGCATAGAGAAAGAAGAAGACAAGAGCGGACACTCCGCAAAACCTGGCCTCAGGAAGTGCGTCACGACTACGTAACGAACTAGTGCTCCCACCAAACTTCAGAGGGCGCAAGCGCAAAAAAAAAACACAGTTATAATCAATGCAACAGAATTGTTTTTACAAATTAATAATTGCACACCCAAATTTGGTATGTTCTTTATACATAAAAACGATTTATTCAACACACCTTACGCGATTATTTTTCTTCAGCCGTACTGTCATAAACACCATCTACCCAGCGACAAGCCCATGCATAACTGACGGCGAGAAGCATTCGTCGCTTTCGTCAACGTCGGCTGCGTCGGCGTTTTCAAGCGTGAGATAACAGGTGAGGCACGTTTTCAAGCGAAGCTTGTTGAATGACATGTTGTTGGTCTTGTTGGGTCATTTTTTCAGAAACGGTTACGCCTGCGCGAAAAAGACACCATGCAACAATCATAGAAAGATGCACACACACACGTTGCGCTTCGTGTGTGCGAGTTTGTTTCTTACGTGGCGTCTCATTCACGCAGTTGTAACCTTTTTCTGAAGCTTGTTAAGGACAGGGAGGTTCGCTAAAAAGAAAGTTTGTGGCTCTATGTGGCGGTTAGACGGGAACATTGTGCAACGTATGCAGTATAGCAAAGGCGGCACGGCGTCAAGCCGAGGCGACGCGTGCTGCGTCTGCCACGGACGCGAGCGTCTGTGCGCTGAGCATAGCTGGGCAGCTAGGTCATAGGCTCGGTGGCTCGGTGCAAAATATTGAGAAGCGTTCGCTGGGCCTCGCATGCTTCACGACGCGTTTCCCGAAGGCTCGGAACACGAATAATTTTTGGTGTGCCGGAGGCAAATCTGGACTAGCCAAGTGGCCATCATCTTCGTTTCTTCGCTAGCCTTGTGCCACTAGTGCAAGCTGCCCACAAATTTTTTTTTACGTTTCCAATATGATTTTACCGCACAAATTTCAACTACGATTTTTCTTCCCAATGTACTGCTGATACTGCGTACGCACGAAGGTGTTCTAAAGTTTTCAGGCCGCGATACCATTGCATTACAAGGGATAGCGGCCTGGAAACTTCTGATCTTTGTTCGTGGTCTTGACGTATATCTTTGTAAGTCAGAGTTTTATGGGTCAGAGATGTATCACTGGTTTTGTATTGTGCATCGATTAGCTAATCATTCAAAGGGGTTTGCTGGTACACTTATGACGTGCACATATCTTTTTGTAATTTGACAGCGAAGCATCCACTTACTAACATTTTCAGACCGCGCTGACGCCATGCCGTCCGGCGGTCCAAGCTACGGCAGCTACTGCTGTGTATCGTGGTGCTTCAACAATGACAGAACCCACAAGAAGCCTGGGACGAGTTTCTTCCGCGTACCACGGGACGGCAGGTGTGTTAAAGCTTTTGTATGGTTTGCATGTCTGTAGGCTTACTGTTCGTACTTGCTAAGTGAGGGTAACAATAAATAATCACTATTCAAGCACTTCCCCTTTCAGATGATAGTTCATTGCCAATGCAGGATGAAAGCATGGATGCAGTATGCTGGACGCGATGATCTCCTGAGTAAGCCGGCCAGCCTATTGTACACAACGTACAGGGTTTGTAGCGACCATTTTACTGCTCAAAGTTTCATGGACCCTGGGCACACAAGGCTTACAAGAATGGCTGTTCCCAGTGTGCAACCAGCTGCACCATGTAAGTGATTGACTGAAACTCAAATATGTGCAATAGCAGCCACTTGTATTGAATCAGTGGCGACAGTTAACCGTGAAGATTTTTTATGCCGATGGAGAAACCTCACTACAGAAGTAACACTTGGAAAGTCTTAAATTCTGTGAATTGTGGGCTATTACCTTCCTAACAGCAGCTTTACATTTCTGTCATGTTTTGATGCTCTGGACCTGCGCAACTTGTTTTGAAAGACTTTAAAGGGCTATTTCACGTTATCTTCAAGCCTGAGTGCACATGTACGTATACCTTTCATCAGTGAAAGCTGCCACTGTTGATAATTCCAAAAATCACAAATTACTTGTTTCCTAGTTGGTGCCGTCTCTTTTCTTCCACGTTCGACCAATTTATGCGTATGAAAGAGCTGTTTAAGTTTCCCCATGCTACAAGCTTTGTAACTTGTACCAACTGCACATATATGCAGGTTCTCTGAGCGGCGCTTCAAGTAGTGACTGTGACATGGCTGCAGAAGCTGCACTGCAAGGTGCGGATGAGCTTCAGTTTGTGTTATTTTAAGCCTCTTACTGACACATGGTCGTAATTTCATTTCTTCAGGACCTGCGGTAGAGGCTTCAAAAAGCGGCTCCCACACATTGAGGTGCCCCGATGAACAGGGTGCGTTCAGTGTCGCGATTTCTTTTTTTTTACCCAAATTGACTGTTGACCAAACCTCTGCAGGTGGCAGCTCCCTTGTAGCTGGTGAAAGAATTTCTGCTGATTTCGTCTTGCCGGAGAAAACCTTAACCAGTCGTTCAGCTGTCACAAAAGGAACCTGTGTGGCCGGTAAGTTGTATGTTCACTTCAACACACTAGAGTGGATTGATATAGAGACTTCCCAGGCCGCTCGCAAGATTGTTCCGACAGCACTGTCCGAGGCACTGAACAAGCTTCACAGACCCTCCAGAAGACGTCTCCGCCAACAGCTCCACGCCTGAGTGCCTTAGAGATAATGGTGACTATGCTTTTATTGCAGCAGTTTTTAATGGTGCTATTTTTATGTTTAGAACATTCTGAGGAAACTATCCTCACA
>WOVY01001062.1:0-177107 GCA_013436015.1 Rhipicephalus annulatus | reverse complement strand
GTCTGGGCAGCTCGTATTTAAATGACAAAACAAATAATAAATATAGCCGCAAAGAGCGAGGAAGAAGATAGGTGAAATACCAGGCAAGGACTGGGAGTATAGTGAGCTGTACATCAAACTGACGAAGGAGATAGGGAAAGAGAAGAAAATCGTTTTGCCTGGAAAGGAAAAAGGAAGCCAACAAAGTTTGGTGGAACAAAGGAAATCCGGGGAGGCGATCGAAGAAGCGACGCGAAGCATCACGGGAGCATAGAAAGGCAAAAAAGGAGAAGCGGCCGCAGGACGAAGTCAAAAAAATTATGGGAAATATATTAGAGAAAAAATCCCTTGTACAGAAATTGGTAGAGGCAAAAATTAAAGGTGAAAGTGAACGCTGGTATGACAGAGATACACGAAAAAAAGGAGGCCGCGCCTAGGATTTTTTGGAGCCACATAAAGGCGCTAGGTAGGAAGTCTGTCACAACCGCAACAACATATTCTAGATGAAGGAGGAAATCAATTGGAAGGGTACGAAGCGCTAGGTTACAATCCAAAAAGGTAACAGCCGATTCGTTTCAAAAGAGCGTCCAGGGGATCTCCCCGGTGAGTAAAAGTGTGGCGGAGAAAGCAACAGAGGAAGAGCTAGTACTTGATAATTCAACTGGAAAAAGGCCCGAAGGAAAAATTCCAAAGCGCACTGCCGCGGGTTTAGATGGGATTCCCGTTAGCCTCATTAACGAACTAGGACATAACACTAAAGAAGCATGTTAAAAGCAGTAGAAAAAAGCTTAAAGGGACGGACAAATACCGGACAGTTGGCGACAAAGTAGAATGAACTTAATCTATAAAGGCAAGGGAGAAAAGGACAAGATTCGCTCGTATAGACACTAACCATTACAATCGGTCTATACAGGTTGGCGATGCAAGCAGTAAAAATGAAAATAGAAAACATGGGGCCGAACATACGATATTTTGGGAGAACTTCAGAACGGATTTCGAGTCGACAGGGCGGTTAGAAGATAACCTGTTTGTTCTCACTCAGTGTATAGAAATATCTAAAATAGAGAATAGGCCCTTGTACGTGGCTTTTCTAGACATCACTGGGGCATACGACAACGTTAATCAGGAAATTTTGTGGGATATTGAAAGGAATGGGCATGGGCGACGACTGTATACAGCTTTTGAGGGAGATATACCGAGAAAATACAGTTTGCATAGAGTGGGAAGGAATGCGTAGCAAAGAGAACGTTGAGGTTAGCAAGGGTCTGAGACAAGGGATGTCCTTTGTCCCCGCTGTTATTCATGCTGTACATGGTGAGTATGGAAAACGCGCTAGAAGGTAGCAACATTGGTTTTAATATGTCACACAAACAGGGCGGCAATGATGATTGAGCAGAAGCTTCCAGGTTTATTTTATGCGGACGATATCGTCTTATTTGCGGACAGTCGAGATGATATACAGCAGCTGGCGAATATATGCGGAAGGGAAGGTGAAGCTCTTGGACTAGGATTCAGTGTAACGAAGTGTGGATTGATGGTATTCAATGATCCCTGTGATCAGACGGTGTCCATACAAGGCCAAGAAATACCGAGGGTAAGCGAATACAAGTACCTTGGAGTATGGGTAAATGAGAGTGGATAGATACATGGAGGTACAGGAAAAAGCCTCGGCAGCAAAAAGGAAAGAGGAATGCGGCAATAATGAAGCACAGAGCGTTGTGGGGATACAATAGGTATGAGGTGCTTCGAGGTCTGTGGAAGGGTGTAATGGTTCCAGGGCTTACTTTTGGGAACTTCAGTGGTGTGCATGAGGGCAGAGGTGCAATCGGGAATGGATGTAAATCAAAGGACTGTGGGACGCCTCGCGTTGGGTGCTCACGGGAAGACGACAAACGAGGCTGTAAAGGGCGATATGGGGTGGGCAGGTTTTGAGGCGAGGGAAGCGCAGAGCAAAAATAAGGTTCGAGAAAGGCTAAGAAATATGAAGGAGAGTAGATGGGCAGAGAAGGTGTTCCGTTATTGTATAGGAAGAGCGTGGACACACAGTGGAGAAAAAGAACTAGAAGACTCACTAGTAAATATACGGCTGGTATTGTAAGCCATATGTCAACAAAGAGCGTTAAGGGAAAAGCCAGGGAGGCGGAGAGGATTTACTGGATGGCAGCTATGGAGAAAAAACCGGCTTTGAGTAACTACCGAAAGGGCAAAAATGAAATAAGGAGGGAGGCATTTTACGATAATTCAAGGGGAAGCGCTTTACTGTTTGAAGCGAGATCGGGTTGCCTTAGAACGCGTAGTTATAAAGCAAGATTCAGTAAAGAAGAAGAACAATGCACATGCTGCGGGAAAGATAAGGAAACGGCGGAGCATGTTCTGATTGAATGTGGAGATATCCACCCAGGTGTACGTTTGGGCACGAGCCTACAGGAAGCCTTGGGTTTTAGGGACAACAATGGAAAGCTGAACACACCCGCGATTGAAATAAGTAAGAGACGGTTAGAGTATTGGTGGCAGAACATTAGAGAGAAAGGACAAAAATAAATATTAGAAAAATAAAATATGAACAGTGTGCCGTAAATGGCAGCGAACTTAAGCTGAAAATTTACCTTTTTTTCCATTAAGATAGAATTTATCGAAGTAGAGGCATTAGGCCAACATCAAAAAAGAAAAAAAGGTTTTTTTTTTTTTGTCGAGCCTGGTGGCATACTTGTCACCACCCCGTTATAAAGGGGACGCTCATAGCATCCATCCATCCGGTTTCAGTTTCAGTTTCAGTTTTATTGAGCATTTTCTTCACAGAGTTGCGAAAAAGAAAACGCAAGGATAAGAGCAAAAACTGCTATGTTAGCAGCTTGACGAGGCTCCTACCCCTTTTCACTTGGCATTACAAAAATTCGCAGAGCACAAAACATGAAAAAACAATTTGACGTCAATTTCAAAACTTCAAAAAATTAGAAAATAAAAAGAAAATGCATCAAAATTACATCAGCTTCAGGCTTACATAAAATAAGCAAACCACAAAGAGAGAAAAGCAACAAAAAACAAAAGAAAACAGCGTGCGGTCAATCATGAAACAATGCACACGCTGCTAAAGGGCTACCAAAGTATTACAAAATGATTATACAACGTTTTACAACACTGGGTATGCGAAAAGCACACGTACAAGGGAAACACTTTCTTGCAGAAAGAGTGGGCAGGTGGAGGGAGGGGGAGAGGGCACATTAGCTTTCCAACGTGGCCATTATATTCCGAAAGCTGGAGCGGGTCGTATGCTTCTTGTGTGTGTGTGTGTGTGTGGCCCGATGCCACGGGCCAGCCGCCGAACCACGTGAACTTAAACTCGATCCATGTGTGGGATGCGAGTAAGCGGCAACATGTTTCACATTTTTCCGTTTTTCTTGGTCGCCTCTGCTGGCGGCGCGTCTTACCTATACCCAGTAACAATGCCAGAATTACCCGCTCGTTTCCGGCGGCTCTCCGTCGCTCCTTTCTAGTTCCTCTCCTTCTTCTGCTTCTTGTTGTCTGTTGCTACCTCGTTCGCCCGCTTGTCTTTTTCTCTCTCTCTCTTTTTTTTGGAGGGTCTTTAAACTGCGAGGGTGACCCTCTGCTACGGGAACTTGTATCATTTCACTTACATCCTCCGAAGAAGGCTGGCCCACCAGCCGAAACTGTTAGGATTAAATAAATATTTTATTGTTTTGGTTCCTATACTGCACTATTCTCGAAGTTTATATATATATATATATATATATATATATATATATATATATATATATATATATATATATATATATATATATATATATATATATATATGAAATAAGTGTATTCCTAATGGCTCGTTTTTCCGTGTTTATACACAATAATAATGAGATCTAACCGATAATAATGCCAAGGAAAGTATAGACGAAAATAATATATAAATATGAGGATAATTTACAATGCTGTTCTCTAGACTTTAAAATAGCCGGTGCCTGCAAAGTGCGTTGATATGTTGTGAATTGTGTTGATTACAACGAGCAGCGCATACGTGAATTTCTTGTCGCGGTTTGAAAGGGGAACAACCGTGTTAAGTGAAGCTGCGGGCTGAGGGATACGGAAGAGTCGGTGCCCGTAGTCATGCCGCAATAAACATTGATGCGTCAAGAAGTTTACGGTTCGACGATGCGGCTTAAAGGCCTGAGGGCGTGCGGCTGCGCGAAGCTGTGTGCCCTCTCGCTCCTTAGGGAGAGGGTGCGATGTAGCGTCGAAAATCTGCGCTATCTCGGCTAAGTTATGCGCAATGAAATACATTGCATGGTCTTGTTTTTATGATGCTCGTCTGCTGACCACAAGGTCGCGGGATCGAATACTGGCCGCTGGCGGCTTTTTCGGTGAGGGCGAGAATGCTAAAGGACGGTGTGCTTAAATTTAGACCCCCGTTGATGTACTCCATGTGGTCGATATTCACGGCACCCTGCACTACAGCGTCCCATTTGAATATATCATGGCTTTTGCACATGGAAATGCAGCAACTATTAAAGACGATAATCTTTCTTGAAGACCTACGACACAACACATTTTGGTCTGGCTGTCTGTACATTTGTCTGTTTTTCCACCATGAACGGTACCCTAAAAGACACTAGACGATACCCCAAACGGCTGACCCCATCCGCAGAGCCAACTAATATTGCTCAAGATTCAGCATTCATACTTGTGCGATTGTCAATTAAAAAGCAATTATTGCGCATATTTGAGGCACCATAACTATGCGTCAATATTCTGTATGTGTGCCTTTAATTGAAAAGGCATATATAAGTAATTCGAAGGATCGTAGCGTTTATCACGCTGCGCTGACCATGGAACGCTTGCACGAAAAGGCAAGTGCTTCCAACGCTTTGCTAAAACGAGACGGTGGGGGCACCTACCCGTCGCCTTGCGTTCGGCACCTTATCACCTCCGAGACGGGCGCGCATGCCGCGCGCTTCGTTTTCTAAGATAACTGCCAGATAGCGCTCATGTCTCACGTGTGACGTGACTTAATGCGCTCGTTCGCCTTCGCTGCACGCTTGAGGCATTCTAATGCAGCGCCTCCAGAATACCATTCATCGATTTTCTTTTAGAACATCAAATAAACGTTTTGTTCACTCTCTACAGACGCACGACTATTATTTTTCGTCATTTGTAGTGTAACACGCAGATACGGTGCCCATTTTCAGTACGCTTAATATCACTGGAAGGCATCGCAATTCTTCCCCCCCAAAAATAGCAGCTCGTAAAACGAAGTATCGTAGTACGGTAATTGCGGCACTGTGGGAAATTTCAAGTGACCCAGGACGACATATACTTTGAAAATTAGTACCCGGTGGTTAGCTGGCTGCTACTGTTTTACTTGAAAAAATTTGGTGTAACACCTTAGCATGGTATACCTGAAGCTGTCACTCTTGCTTTAGAGCTGCTGTGTTGAGCTCCGGCAACTGACTAAAGTGACGCTGACATCATGCAGGCCTCATAGCGAACATCATCCTTCGGTGTGAACGAGACGATTGCCGCATTTTCGTCGCACGATACGGCGCGCATCTCGGGTGTCTGCACGGCACGCCACTGGCTGCTGGCAGACAACGCGAGCATTCCTGGCGCACTCACGGCGGCAAGCGGTGCCTGGGACGGGAAAACATCGGTGCGATGGCAGGCATTCCCAGTTATCATATTACGCACGAACATGCGCACAGTTCTACATCAGAGGAGGGGATGGGGTTCACTGCACCGTCACCTCACCTGGCCTGCGCATTGGTCGAGAGAGTAAAACGTCTTTGTTGATGTTCGAATGGAGAAGGAGAGCACGGGAGAAAGCCTTCATGCGGGTTCCTTACAGCGCTCCGTCGCCATCTTTCTCGCAAGAGGGGGCAGTTGCGTCGCGCCGGCTGCAGACCGACATTCTGCCGATTCTCACGCTTCTAAGCAAATTTTACCTGCTCTGCTATTCCGGCCGTTCCCCGGCTGCGTAAACTCGCTCACGTCTTTTTATGTTCGCGATTGAAAGGGCTTTAAACATCGAGTCTTAAAGAAAACAAGCTCCGCAATGCATTAAAAAAAAAGAGGCAATGAGGTGCTTCTCACAAAAGACTGTCATGGGTTACAAGATTACAAATAGTAAATTTGAAAGGTCAACAGTTTTTTAGAGCAACGTCGTGGTACATCTGTAGCCATTGTCGTCCAAGAAGCACGCGAAGCCAATACCGGGCCTATGCATTAAAGATGACGTGGACTGGCCTACTGTGTAAAGGTATCACAGAGAATTGCACACCCTGCGCATGCCTATCATTTGAAAAACGAATATTACCTTTCAAATCTTTCAGAGTAATTGAGATTACTGCTAAGCGTTATTGAAACGTCAGTGGTACAAGATTTGCATAGTTTGAGCAAGTGTGAGAAGCATGGAATAAAAGAAGGAGGAAAATTGAGCGGCTCAACTTTTTTTGTTGGTAACAATCTTTGTGAAAAGGAACAGAAAATTCTGGCTTTATTCTGGCTTCATTCTTCACTAAGAATAGTACGTATAGCGCACGCGCGAATCTTCCTGCCCCTGCAGGCCCTTATGGTGTAGGTATTCTTTCGGTCATATTATATGGATTAGTTTTGAGAAACATGTCGTAATGGGTGCTGAAGAATTGACAGTTTGCATGCGTAAAAGTAGTCTTGCTTAGTCCCGCTCAGAAAGGCGTCAACGAGTGAAAATCTAGAAATATTAAGCGCAGTTCTCAGCAATAGGAGAGAGCCGGAAATAACAAGCACACTTTGCAAAAGTGCGTGCTAAAAAATCAACGATGGCAGTGCCAAACTTTCTTCGACTTATTCTGGTAAAAAAAACGTTTCCAGTTCTTTGGGCGCACTGCCGATAGATAGAATCACAGTTTTTTCAAAGAAAGCCGTGTGATTTGCAAGCTGTGCGTATTAGGCTGAGCTCTAGCGTGCAATATCGTTAAACCACGTCATCGTTGTTTTTCTTACCAGCTTGCGAGAGCTGTCGTGCCAAGCTACCAGAGGCAAAGGACGAGGAGATACAACATCCCGTAAGTTCTCTCTTGCTTTACGGCGGCTTCCCAGGTCTTGTCTTGCAGCCTTTGTTTCCTGAGGCAAGCTTTGACCACACTGGCCACTTCTCGGAGAACATTTATTGACGGAATTACCTTATTTACGTTACCTGCTCAAACAACTATCTCGACAACAAGATGTATCCATTCTTAGCTGCACAACCAGGAACAAGCGCTCTCTGTGTCGCCTATCTAAAACTCCGACGACAGTGATTTTAGGCATTTCAAGGTCAAATGCCTTCCCTCTCGTTAACGAACACAAGATGGTCGAAATTTCCGGAGCCTTCAACGACGCCCTCTCTCATGATCGTATGGTTATTTGGCACACAAACCCTCAGGCATTGTTATTATTGCTATTACTATTATTACTATTATTATTAATATATCATGCTTTTATCAATATTTAAAACGCTCAATTAAGGAGGTGTACAAGCGAAAAGAAAAATTCGGGAGATCACACGTGCCTGGGAATCGATGTTATGCGAAGCATGCGGAAAAAGTGACCGTGTGGCAATTTTTTCATTGAGCGACACGTTATAAAATGAAGCTGAATATATGTGCAAACGTGGCGCACACAGACATAAGTTGAAGATTGATTTGATTGATATGTGGGCAAAAGTGTTGTGGCTCGGGCGAGTTGGTTATCCATGAACTTAGCTTCTATTAGCGCGGCACATATGAAAAGGAAAGAGGAAAGAATACAGAGACGTCAAGACAGGTAGGCGCCTACCTGTCTTGACGTCTCTGTATTCTTTCCTCTTTCCTTTCATATGTGCCGCGCTAATAGAAGCTATGATATGTGGGGTTTAACGTCCCAGAATCACCATATAATTATGAGAGACGCCGTAGTGGAGGGCTCCGGAAATTTCGACCCCCTGGGGTTCTTTAACGTGCACACAAATCTTAGCACACGTGCCTACAACATCATATGTTGAAAAGTTGCAGTTCTTTATATAACTAGTTGTTTGCACTTACGCACCTATGCCAACTGGAACATCCGTATTAGCAACGCCAGAAGCTGATATGAAGCGCTGATGCTTGCCAAGATGCTGGCCCTGGACACTGCTACATAAATCAACTTCAGCGCATGGCAACTGACCACAATTGACGCTAACCCGACGTGACGGCTGTATAGTAAAATGAGTACATAGGTAATGTGCCAAAAATTGTGTAGGCAACACTGCAACCACTATTGACGTTTCACGAATATTACCGTCGATTTGAAAAGTAGTTCCGAGACCTGGCGTAGCTTTGTGGTAAAATATTTCATTGCCACGCAGAATGCTTGGGTTTAATTTCAGCTGGGACCCTGATATTTATTCTTTGCATTCGTTGGGTCGAGGCTATCGATGTCGGGTATTTCTTAACGCCCACTCTTTAAAACTGGCCATGTGTGTTCTCGTAGTTCTTGGGTAGATACTAAGTGTCAATCACCTGTGGCACATACCCGCATACCATCGGCACATACCCACCCGTGAGTATGTGCCAATGTCTGGCGGGAAGCGTTTGATGACGTACGCGACTGCATTTTAACGTGCTTCATGTCTTGACCAGCGCGTCATATTTGTCAAACCATCTTACCCTCCCATGCTAATTTTGATTTACGCTAAGTTAAGGGGGTGACAACGAGAGCACCCAAAACGTAAGCAGCTAGATAGATAGATAGATAGATAGATAGATAGATAGATAGATAGATAGATAGATAGATAGATAGATAGATAGATAGATAGATGCACTGAAATTCACCGAAGTTCTCTAAGAAAAAAAAATTCCGCCATATCCACGAAGTGAATGATGATGAGTGGGCGAAGCTCCGGAGGTAAACCTGGTAAACCATGAATCCTCTGTACATTTTGCCCACTCGATTTTATTACATCGCTTCCCCTAGCGTACGTCGCCGCACTAAATCGAACGATTGCCTTCAACCAATGACACGCGCCATATGTGACATCATTCCTATTTTACAAGATCTCGCGTCTTTCATCAACTACAAGTACCGCTTTCTAGTTTATAACATCTTGCATCTTTTCATCATCAGCTACAAGTACCACCATCTAGTAAACACTACAAGAACTAAACGAGAGGTGGCTACATACAGGAGACGGTACCGCCATCTAGTGAACACTGCAAGAACTAAACTAGTGGTGGCCACATACAGGGGACGGTACCGCCATCTAGTGAACACTGCAAGAACTAAACTAGAGGTGGCTACATACAGGGGACGCACAGTCCAAGCCCTGAGGAGCTTCGCCCCTAAAAGAAATGATTCCTAGGACGAAGTCGAGATAAATGAACACGAGCCGACAAGTTGGTATTTTTACGCTCTAGCTGGCCCTGTCAAGACAGAGACTCATAAAAGCGAACACCCACTATAGAATATAAGACTCGTGTCCGCCTCGCTGGTGTCGTCTTGGTATCATGCTCGGCTGCCATGGAGGAAGGAAAGGTAGGAGACGACATGCCCAGCCGGCGCGCTACGTGAGAAGTTTGGAGGAAATGACATCATGGCGGCCATATTCACTGGGCACAATGGCAGCGTTGCTATGGTTACGTCTTGCGCAGTAGAGCTGGTCTAGCAGTGAGCAGCCGCGGCTGGCGGCAGGATGTGTGCCTCCCCAGGTCTCGTGCTGAGCCGTGGCGGACAATATCCGTGCTCTGCGCCGCGTTATTGGTTACGCAGTATTCTCCTGGCAGTTACGGTACTCTTAGCAACATTTACAAATCCTTTTGTCCATCACGGGGTTTCAACAGTGCCCAGAACGAGTGCATAATCATATGTCAAGCGGTGGATGACGCGAATGAAGAATGAGGACTAGTGTTCAGCGAAATAGCGTAAGGGCACCACGACGAAGCTGCAACTACGACAAATGCCTTGCAGGTCAGTCACGGTTGGGCAGTGCTCCTGCTTGTGACAATGGACGACGCTGTTGAGCCCAGCAAGACGCGATGAGGACCATGTGCACATACGTAGATTCGTGTTGTGTGTGTACAATAACAATTTGCATGTGCGTATTAAAACACCTTTTCTCTTCCGCTTCGTATACTCTTCCCAAGCATTGCATGTGATCTCAACGTAACAGCAACCGCGTTCAGGTGTCACTTGCACCGTGCTCGAAGTCACCACGGTTCGCAAAAGGCTGACGCCGGTGAGTTTTCCGCAGAACATGGACACAGCGGCCGGACGCTGCGTCGGCCGCGTGGCGGAATGCAACCGTAGAAGGCGCACGGCCGATCATGTTGTCTGTACAGTTGCTGAATTAATGACGTAAAAACACTATCTGTTGTCAGTGCATCTAGCGCGCGTTCTCTTGTACTTGCTTCAATTGTCGGTGAGCTGTTGCTCGCTGTTAGTACTCGGACGAAATAATTTCGCCGAAGGTGTCGCGCTGGCCCAGAGTGTTGAGCCCCGTTCTATTTGTTTCGGATCGTCACGACACGCGCGCCGCGCAGCTCACGTGCTTTCCGAGCCGGAGAGAGAGTCGTGCCTTGTGCTTTACATTCGGATGTACACAAGAGAGGAAAATTCGCACAGTCAATATGGCCGACTTCCGGCTTCATCACAGCTTCACAACGAGTGACGTCAGGACCTCTCCTACCTTGCTTCCTCCGTGTCGGCTGCTGACGCGAAAGTCGTGGGCATGGCGGTCGCACTTCAATCCTAGAGGTCCGTGTACTGTGCGATGTCAGTGCATATGAAAGAACACCAGATGGTCGAGATTTCTGCAGCCCTACGCTCTCGATTGCCTCGCAATCACATCGGGATGTCGGGACGTGAACGCCCACGTATTATTATTACTAGAATGAGGCTTCAGCTGTTGCAAGTAAACTTTGTACTGTTCAAAACATTTCAATAGCATATAATTACCAACAAAACGTCCGTCTTTGAGAGGGCGCAGTACTCGAAGCGAATGGAAGTAATTATGGGTTAGTATAATAGAGAGGCAGTGAGAGAGAGAAAAGAAGTAAGGGAAAGGCGGGGAAGTAAACCAGGTTATAGCCGTTTCCTACGCTACACCGTGAGATACAGAGGAGTATGAAAAGAAAGGAGGAAGGAAATACGAAACAGAGCAACTAATACGCACGCATACACAGCTTCTCGGTATGTAAGAAACGAACTTAGTTTAAAGTATTGTAAGAAAAAAATGTGACAGCTTTGCCGAAAAGGCGAACTAATGAACGTGATAGCAGCAAATTGGAAGGTCATGCGCAGAATGGCAAGCAGATTGAAACGTGCCCAGCGTCTCTCACGCACAAAGGACGCACGAAACGTACTCACAGGTACATATGGACGTGAATAAGCGCCTCAGTTGTTACTATGCAGTGTCTTAAAATCGCGCCCTTTTCGCAAACGGAGGCTGTAAAACGAGTGCAGTGACCTTTGTGTGCTCCGTAACTACAAGAGAATTGTTCCAGTGCAAGTTCAACGCGAGCCGATTCGTATGATCCTCCCCACTAGGAGATAAGGGTGCGCGAGAGATCGTCCACTCCCCTCCTCTCCGCGAGCCAAAGTACGCGTGAGAGATGAGAGCTCCATGCAGTCATTGCGCCATCTTGGTGATAATGCTGAAAACATGATAGTTCTCGCCCCCCGAGATGCCCGCCAACAGCGGTAAGTGGCAGATATAAATAGCTTGCCGTTTGACTGTTGCAGGAGCTATATCTCGGTGGCTCTTGCACATTACCGGTTTTGGCAAGAGCCACCGAGATATAGCTCCTGCAACAGTCAAACGGCAAGCGAAAGCGGTAATAAAGAGAAAAAATATATATATCTCGGTGGCTCAGTGGTTAACGCCTCGCATTCACGAGGCGGAGGTCCCACGTTCGATTCTGCGCGCCGGAGTCTTTTTCTGGGTTTTTTTTTTCTTTCTTACGTTTGCATATATGTATAGATGGTATACAAATAGGTACGTGACATCGACGCCGGCGCCGGTGGCAAAATCCAGCCGAGAGTGTCCATATAATTGCTATCACAATAAAAACAGGTAAGATTGTAATAGAGTCACACTCGTTAGAGGTGCAGGTTAACAGCACAGTTCTGTATTGAAAACTAGTGTGAATAAAAAAAGAAAAAAAAAAAAAACTCAGAAAGAAATGGCCAGACAGCTAGGCAGCGATAGATGCAACACATCAAATAATGCAATCTTATTGCGAACCTCCACCTCAAGGACCCCCACCCCCTAAAAAAAAAGAAAGAGGACAGGATGGAGCGTCAACTTGCCACAGTCCCCTTCTACTTTTGTACCCTTCATTTTTCCGCGTACGTGGGTTGCGTCCTTTACATTTCGTGAAAATGAACTAAAGAGCCCAACAACCCGTTTTCGTAATATGCAGCCCGAGCCCGGTGCTGGGCCCGAGATGAGAAAACGTTGGCCCGCCCAAGGCCGGCTCGCTGGCTGGGGTGGGCTTTCGTACTACCCGAAGCCCGTGTACATCTTTAATATGGATCACCTGGTGTTCTTTAACATGCACTAACATCGGGCAACACACAGACATCTACCATTTCACCTCCTTCGGAATGCAACCACCTCGGGCGAGATCGAACCGGCAACTTTCGGGTCAGCTGCCGAGCACCCTAGCCAATGATCGACCGAGGTGGAGTTTGGTACATGTGATTCAATACAAGTAGTGTGAAGTTCTTTACGCAAACTCGCAGCGTGCCCCAGAACGCACTTTAGTGTGCCGTAGGAGGTGTATACTCTCTGCTCAGGGAACAAACAGGGAACGAAGCACGTGCAGTGATGCCGCTTATCGAGTGAAGCAGGCTTTCGTGAACCCACATGCCAATGGATTATATTGTCGCGCGTTTCACTTGAACCAACTCTTTTATTTGTGAACGCAGTTCAGTGTCGAGGCATTTCTGGACAGCGGGGAGTTCACAGATTTCGAGTTCCGAGTGAAGCCTGAAGACCATCCCCACATTCCCGAACGGAAGTTTCGTGTGCACAAACAGTTCCTGGCCATGAGAAACGAGGTGTTCTACGCCATGTTTTTCGGAGACCTGGCCGAGAAAAGTGAAGTGGTCATCACTGACTTACACCCGGATGGCTTCGAGTTGCTGCTCAGGTGAGAAAATCCACAGGGTTAACTGCATGCATGTGCTGCAAAAGTGCGAAAATATCTCGTTTTGTTTGCTAATGTGTTGAACTCATTCCGAAGAGGAAATTCGTGTAAACTGAAAAAGACAAAAAACGCGCTGTCAATTTTCGGAGGGGCCACTCACTCCAGATATATTGGCGTATGTTAGATACTTTCGATTTTATAGTAAAATGACGCATAGGTTACGTTAAATCTGTAGGCGAGGAACGACAGGTAAACAGGTCACGGCACTATTATTAATTATTTTATGAAATAGGCTGGATTTTTTGAGCTGGTACAGAACCGCCTTTAATGTTTACTACGAAATTCATGCAAATCACCGCCGCGAATACACGACAAGTTTAGTTTAATCAAATCTCCACCTATACTCTATGAACATGTATTATTTTCTTGTAGACACCGATTTAACTTAAGGTACAGCACAACTAATGGTACGCACTGTACACCAACACAAAGTCAATAAGCAAACGGTTGCGAATCCTTCAGAAATGCTGCGGGAAGTGATGTATAAAACTGCAATACAATATTAGGAGAGAAGGGCGAACAAAGTGTTGCATAATTCAGAAACTAACTTCAGAGAGAAATAGTTTATCGCTGTGCAAGGGTAATCTCTGCGCGCCAATCAAGACGAGGCACGCATACGTATGTGCGAAAAAGATGAGCGGACAAGCAGCCTGGGAGTGATCATTAGGAGACTCATATCACAAAGCGAAGGACAGAAAGCATTGTAGAGAAGCCTCCAAACTCTGAAATGGGTCGAACTCTCGAGTGCTTTCTAGTGGGTCAACCCAAAAAGGATGCCACTCGCGCTGTGAGTCCGTGCTTGGCCGTGACAGTCACCGTAGGGTATGATCGCTGGTTGCCGGCTAATAAACGCCTGAACAACAAGAATAATTGCCACACAAGCCAAATAAAAAACACGCATAAAGCAAAAGCAAAAAGCTGATTCAGAAAGGCCAATTTCAGAGCCATTTCAGGGCATCAAACAGGATAAGTTGCCTCCTTTTGAACATTTCAGTAAACGTGACCGTTACGTTTGAAGAGCAAAACCGAAAATAAGCAACACGAGGTAACGACAAGCAAGTCGACATTCACGTAGCTTGAAATAAATGTTGCCGCTATTCATATGCAGAAAATTTCGTAGTGTGAATATTTGTACGCCGATAGTAAAATACGGTACGTATACTGCACTTTACCAGAGCTGCAGTGATAAGGCAGATGATGGAACGCACAATTTCGATTACCGTTCCTTCGTTTGTCAAAAGAAACGTTCTGGAAATCTATATTTTCATGTAGGATTTAACGTTCCAAAACCGCCATATGTATATGAGCGACGCCGTGGTGGAGGGCTTCGAAAATTTTGACCACCTGGGGTTCTTACACGCGCACCAAAGTCGCAGCACACGGGCCTACAGCATTTTCGCCTCCATTGAAAATGCAGCCGCCTCAGCCGGGATTTGATCCTGCAACCCAACGCTAAGACAAGAGAATACAGTCGAGCATGGTAGAAAATCTCCAATGTACCTTTGTGGTGAAACATAAGGAAACTCACACGACGAAGTCGGCTGTGGAAACCACTTATGATTTGGTACTCATTG
This sequence comes from Rhipicephalus annulatus, assembly GCA_013436015.1. Classification (NCBI taxonomy): domain Eukaryota; kingdom Metazoa; phylum Arthropoda; class Arachnida; order Ixodida; family Ixodidae; genus Rhipicephalus; species Rhipicephalus annulatus. The sequence goes on along the minus strand of WOVY01001062.1, from coordinate 162,361 downwards.
AGGATACGTTTGTCAGACGTCGGTGTTAATAGGTTCACGATAATCATAATGAACCGCCTGGCTGATGTGTCACGTTCGCGCTCATACATCGACAAAGCTTCGCTCATGAAGCCGATCAGTTATTTAGTCTTCTCATCTAACCTTGTATCTATGCTTTCAGGTATTTGTACTCCGGCAAGCCCAAAATGAAGAGCATCGACGATGCTCTTCACGCTAGGTTTGCCGCCAAAAAGTACCTGGTTCAGGGACTAGTAGACGCCTGTGGCACCTACATCGAGAAAAACCTGAAGCCAGATCGCCTGTGCTCCTTCATAAACTACTACATGCAGAGCAGGGAGCCAGAAATGGACGCCATCGCCGAGACAATCTTGACGTCAACCAAAGCACCGGAAATCCTCTCGTCGAAGGAATTCAATGAGGCCCTGGAGGAAACAGTCCGATACATCGTTGATAGAATAAGGAAGGTCTCCGAAGACAGCGTTACCAAAGCCGTGTTCGGCTGGGCCCAGGAGCAGTGCGTCAGAAGCCTGGGGTCAGAAAGCCCGCTGGAAGTGAAGGCACTGATGCGCTCATTCTTTCCCATGCTACGTTTCCTGACCATGACGCCAGAAGAGTTCGTGGTGGGACCTGGTTCCTGGGGTCTGTTTGAAGACGTCGAAAACCTCGCGTTGCTGCGCAATATTGTGAAGGGCGGCTCTCATCCGCTGCCCGAAGGATTTTGCGACGTCACTGCTGACCGCTTCTAGTTGTGAGCACAGTATAACGTCCACATTGCTATAGAACCTGCGATGGCCATCGATCTCGTTGTTTTAGGGCCATGTTATTAGGGCAATGTTCTCGGCGTGTTTGAAATTATTAGAATGTCCACGGTTTGAAGATGGCGCAACGTTTCGGTGATTGCCAGAATGTGGGAAGAGATGACGTGCAGATTATAATTATACTGTGACAATGTATGCTAGAAAGTGGAGCTAAATGTCAAAAAAGACTTGCCCGTAATGAACTTTTCGTGCAGTATTTGAAGGAAAATTTTGGTAACGTACATGACAAGAACATAAAAAAATAACGACTGCAGTGCTCTGCAAATTTGTGTGGAGCCAAGCTGCACACTCGATTGGACGTATTATGTATTGGTAATTGTCACTCTGGCGAAGGTGTCACCTTATTGCAGCGGATTGGTACCATAAACCGAAATAATGAAAGGTTAGTAGTGTATGAACGTCAATTATAATTATCTATACAGTCGAATAAATAGAAAAAAGAAAATATGCATTTCGCCTTCTAGACGTCTTAGGTGAATGCACAGAAGACAGTACGACTTCTGGTAGCTGCGTGTGTGTAGCCGAGGACAGTGTCGCCGATCGGTCAAACACCATCTAAGTGCGAATGAGTCGTGAGAATGGGTTAGCCAGTGTTGTCTGGCATTCTTATTTATCCAATCACCCAAAAGAGACTGAACAGTCACAAGACCAATTAAAGGTCTGCCAACAGTTCCCAGAATGCAACTAACATTTCTTAACCTGAAAAAAAAAAAACAATACCCGGCACGATCAGCTTTTATATTGTGAAGTGCTGGATGTTTTTTTCTGTCAACGTGCTGTAATCTGCTTTTTGTGGACTGTTTCATTGCGATTGTTCATGCATTATTCATTTTTACAATGTATTTTGTCTTTATTACTAATATGCTCTGTAGCACTGTTCTTTACGAGTTCATTTCTAATTCACTGTAACCCCCCCTTACTCAATGCCTTCGTGTATGTAAGGTATTTTTCAATAAATATACAAACAAATAAATAAACTTTATTAGCAGGTATTTAGTTTATTAACTCGTGTTTATTTTTGTCCCAGAACCGCGATATCAGTACGGGGCACATCACAAATGATGATCCGGAAATTTCGCCCATCTGGTGTTCTTTGGCGTGTATAGTGATATTACACAGTACACGGCATTTCGACTCCATCGGAATTCGACAGCCGCGGCCAAGGTCGAACACGTGGGTTTTGGGTCAGCAGCCGAACACTTTGCAGAGAAGAGCAGTTACACTTTGCTTTACACTGTTTGCTCAACGTAGTGTCAGAAATGAAAGAGGGCATGTTGAAATTACAGAATTTTACAGTGACTAACGTCGGTGACCAACTTTTAGCAGTCAGTAAAAAAAAAGAAGACACGAAATGCTCATTCCTGAAAAAATTATATCTTTTACAAGCTTTTCGACGTATGGCGGAGCTGGCAGACGTTGAAGCAGCTAGCACACTTTACATATGCACTTAGATGCGAGGACAACCAGCCAAAAAATCAAGACAATGACGTCAAAAAGGCGCATTTCTTCCCACACCGTCGCTGGTCTCACAACAACCTTATCCGTGCAGCCGCACACACTTGACCTCCTTATCCCACCCACACGCACAAGGTACAACCCGAAGCCTATCATCCTCCCGGTAGTCAGCCACACCGTGGCAGAAACAGCCATCATTTTTTTTTGTAGAATGCACACAAGGCCCACCTATGCAAACGTGCCCATTCTTTTTTATGTCACACGCCTCAAGCAGTTCGCATTGTTAGAATGATTGAGTTCGCGTTGCTTGACCTTTCTTCTTGCCTAGAATGCCAGCTTGGCCGTACAGAGGCCTGCAAATGTTCCACTCCTTCGTATGCAACACTAGGTTGCTACCTGTGCCCCATCGTAGGGGCGTAGCTAGGGGGTGGAACACCGGCAACGTGCTCCCCCCTTCCCTTCCCAAATCTTATTCGCCATGGAATAAAGAGCGCAAAATGGCCAATTCAAGGGGTTCATCATCATCGTCAACCTATGTCCACTGCAGGACAAAGGCCTCTCCCACGATCCGCCAGTCAACCCGGTCTTGCACTTGCTGCTTTCACTTTATTAAGAGGGTGCCCCTCCTGAAATCAAAGTGGTGCCCCCCCCCCCCGCCAAAAAAAAAAAAAAAAAATTCGGGCTACGCGCCTGCCTCATCGTACACTGTAAGCGTGCTTTTTCAGGCGTTCATTGAAGCACTGCCCCGTCTGGCCAATATAGAAACGTTCCCACTAAGTTCCAAAGATGGAATGAACTACCCTCACGCTGGGCTTTGTGAAAGTAGTTCCGATTGCCGGTTTTACAGGCTGGACTGCGGTCACCACCCGAGGTACAGTTGCAAAAGCCAGAAATATTGCGGGGTGATGAAAACACCAGGTTCATACGAAACGTTTAAGACACTCGCTTAGCCCGTGAGACGTCCTGAGAAAGAACGGAATCACCCATAGGTTCCGCGTCTCACCCAGTGGCCGGGCACGCGGTGCTCTCATTTTTCTGGCTGACGTTTAGCCAGCCGACCACGAAAATGGTGAGGCGAACACAGATGCTGTTTTCTGCTCCACCTGCTCTGCCGGGCTTTGCTCCATGACGGGCGGACAGTTTTTGTTCAGTGCATTCGTAAAACACAGATGCGCAATGCTCCTTTTCACCAACTTCGAGTGAGGGGATTCGCAAGGCAGAATTGCCTTTTTAGACATAGGCGCCCGTCGTGGGAAAAAGGTATTTCGAAATCTAGAAAACTAATAGCCTTCAGAGCTGGGACTTTTTTAGCGAATGCTATGTTCCTAGAGCAGGCTATAAGAACGCGTAAAACTTTATCTGCCACGTGAGATAACTGGTAAGTAGGTGAAAGGTTAAAGAAGATGCAGAAATCATCGGAAGATTTATATATCTCTACAACGCGTGCATCATAAAGTACTTACCTTAGGCTTCAATATAATATAGCTGAAAACACAGAGCACAGCACTGGTGCAATGCTCAATCCTCTATCTTCGAACTACATGCCTGTTCCTGTACACATAAGTTGACCTTTAATACACACTAAAAAGTTCCGCAGGAAAGACTCTGATGAAATTCCACAATTGTTATGCAATGCAACAGCTCAGTTTTCCGTTCAGTTCACGCACTGCTTCCGAAAGACAATCCCGGAGAATGGACACGACCTTTTTTTTTTCATTGACGAGATGTAAGTGGATGTTGGCGCTCAAATAGGGCGCCGGCTACTCCTTATTTTTTCTAGGTGTCTAACATAGAGCACGTAGGGTCCAAGTCTTCAAGCGTCACGAGTCCACAGCTCATACAATATACAATTCAGCATAACAGTTAGGGCATGAGATTTCAAAACAACGCATTCAACAATCCTTTATATGCGTACATACCATGATGCTATCAAATTTAATAGCACCTACTGAACACAGTCAACAGTCACATAATTGTCAACTTAACAGTCAACATTACCATAAATATGCGCTGTCACGTAAAAAAGAAAAGAAAAACAGAAATGCACAAATGTCGGCCAAAAATAGCACTGCCTTAAAAAAAAAAACAAACTTTCAATGCTTTTACAGCGCACTTCTGTGAACCTCTTGTTGGCCAGGAGTCCAACAGTTTCATTAAACTGAATGGTATATGATCGAATGTCATTAAGAATGATCGAAGTATATGCATTTTGGTGTTTCGTGCACTCTAGAAGGCGGTGCTGTACGTCTTCATCTACGAATTCACAGTGAATTTGAAAAGTTTCAGCACGGCCAATTCTGCGTTACATGGCTTGGTGCAGGTGGTGAGTAATATTGATTGATAAATAAGAGTTTTCACATCTGCCTATAGATAACGAAATTTAAAATTAATTTAGTGGATGTATATGGCACAAATCTGATCTTTTGGAGTTTTAGTTAAGCCACGTATTTTTACACATACTTAAAAAATTGTTTTGTCTTTGAAATGTGACGCAATTCATTTTTGGATGTTGGACAAGAAACGAAGGCATTCCATTGTGTGCTTCCCATGCCGATGCATCAGCTGCCGTGTCGGCACGCATGTTGCAATGTCCCGGTATTCACTGAAACATTGTTTCATGGTGCTTTTGGTTTGCCTTTATGAGCTCTTCAAGTGTCTAGTATATCAGGTTGTCATTTATTGTATTCGCTTTTGTGCTACAGAGTAACGTTAGTGCCGCTTGTGAATCACTGAAAATTACCCATTTTTCAGTATCTCTTGTAGAATTGATATATTTTAAAGCGCTCCGATTAGCGAATAGTTCAGTTGCTGTAGGGGATGTGACGCGAGATGACGTAAATGAATCTTCTAGATTGAGGTGGGGTACAACAAATGTCTAAATTCGACAGGAAAAACCACATTCATATATTGGGGAAACCACTTCTCCTCTGCTTCACAATGAATAGCGAGCTCTGCACCACGAAAAGATCATCCGGCGCAAGACCCTTCATGGCCCCTTGAAAGAAGCTCTCCACCAGCGTTTGCCAAAAGGCCTCTTCAGCCGTGCTTGCCTTAAGACGACAACCGGGCTTCTGTGTCTTCACAGTGAAGAGCACTCACAAATCCACTTACGTCATTTGCGGATTTCCTCTTAAACACCATCCAAATCACGCTTATTTATGATGCCCAAAGCTACGGCCTTCGCTTTTCGATGTTTTAAATTAAAAAAACTTGAAGTTTTGCCACTTGCTTCAGACGCGTTCAAGTCAAACGCATTGAAGGGCACGACAACGAGCCCACATTCTTAGTTTGCTTGAAGCAACTTGAGATTACTCCCTTCAAAGTGGGCTACCACGCGTCTCAAGTCCTCGCTTTGCCTGTTGACACCCCAAGTTTCCTTTAGGCAGTCATTACCTTGCGAGACGCTGCGGTTCCTTTCTTCAGTCGGTGACTTTGTGGCGACCCTGTTCCCAGTCGCTAAGAGTTCATGGTTTTGTTCTAGTGGCTCCAAGCTGAACTTGGGTTACGGCAAGGAGACTCCGTTTACGCAGGTGACGAGAGTGCAAGTTGCATTTCATATGGTTTTCTTGTTTCGGCTTGGTCGAAGCTAAAACCACTGCACTTTTTTATGTCTAGTAGTGAGGAGTCGATGTCTCCGTGATCTAAAGAACCCCAGGTGGTCGAAATTTCCGGAGCCCTCCACTACGGCGTCTCTCATAATCATATGGTGGTTTTGGGACGTTAAACCCCACATATCCATCAATCGATGTCTCCGAGATTGCTCGAGACAACCAAGGGTAATTCAGATTGTTGGCATAAATGGAACCGTCATCCTTGTAGGTGCTTGCTGATAATGCTCTGAATTCACTATCTTGCAGGTGCACATCCGTGCAGAAGGTGGCAACAGGCCAAACATAGGAAGGATTTCCAATAGTGAAATGCCAATTCTGAGACAATTGAACAATGCACGTGCGTGGTGTTGGCAATTCCGCTGGAGCAAGAAGCGTAAAAATCCGTTGAAGAATACACACGCAGAAAAGAACCCAGGTTACAATAGTAATTGAAGCGTGAAAAGCTGGGCTGGTTGGCTCATGTTTGGAGGCGAGAAAAACTCCAGACAAGAACGAAAAAGAAGGCATATTCAATTACAGATCGTCGCCGAACTTACGACCACTTTATTAACGCTTCCACGTATACCTAAACCATTATATCCCGCACACGTGCACAAAGTACCACGTGAAGCCTATTCGTCTTCGCGTTGTATAGCTGAAACTGTATAGACTGCATTGTAGATTATGGATTTTCATGATTCGGCAATGATCGCCAGCAATTGTGACCACGCCATCACATGTAATCATAGTGCTGCTCGAGCGAGCCATTATTCGTATTCCCGTTAAGTATATTCCAATTTAGAGCACTCATGCATGTTCACAAGTCTACTTCTAAAAAGCGACACGCACTCTCGTTGCACTCGGTGTCACTTGCATGTACTTACACGCTTTGTTGGGACGTTAGGGTTGCGTTATACCCGGGCTCCGTTGGTAGCGTGAGCTGAGTTCCTCTTGAGGAACTAAAATGCTCGAAGGTTCGGAAAACAAAAACAAATGCGTTTAATGACACGTTTTGCGTACTTGCTCACATAGTGGGAAAGTCAAAGCTTCCCGAATCACCGTAAATAGCACCCGCAAATAGCACCCGCGGGGCCATGCCCGCTTTTTTTTAACGCGAAGCATTTTCTTGGAGAACTTCGGTGATTTTGAGCGTATCTTATCTATCTATCTATCTATCTATCTATCTATCTATCTATCTATCTATCTATCTATCTATCTATCTATCTATCTATCTATCTAGCTATCTATCTATCTATCTATCTATCTATCTATCTATCTATCTATCTATCTATCTATCTATCTATCTATCTATCTATCTATCTATCTATCTATCTATCTATCTATCTATCTATCTATCTATCTATCTATCTATCTATCTATCTATCTATCTATCTATCTATCTATCTATCATCTATCTATCTATCTATCTATCTATCTATCTATCTATCTATCTATCTATCTATCTATCTATCTATCTATCTATCTATCTATCTATCTATCTATCTATCTATCTATCTATCTATCTATCTATCCATCCGCCTACGACTTTTAGCTCTGCTAGCCGTTTCGATAATGGTATCGATACCAACTTGATATGGCATAACGTGACTATGAGTAGTGTAAGTGACTAGCCATAAAATAAAAATCATGACACGTCTGTCATGAATATCATGATTTACATTTGATGGTGTTGCTGCATTTACGGTGGTTTCGTTCAGATGACATTTTGCTAAACTGGTTTGGTATGACATGACTGCATAGTGAACATTAGTGACAGACCCTAACGAGGAAATCATGACATGCTTGTCGTGGTTTTCATGTCATGACTACCTGCACCGCTCATGGTGTGCTCCCGGTCGTCTCGCAAGCTTCACATATATCAAATTTGGTATTACGGGACGGGAATAAATTGCGAGGGTACATGGCTAGTGCAAACAGGAAAGTGATAAGGTCCGTGTCATGTAATAACATGACTACATGCTACGCTCATGATGCACTTGTGGCCCTTTGATAGCTTCACATATACCAAGTTTGGTATTACGTAACGTGAATCAATGATGAAGGTAAATGACACCTCCAAACATGATAATCATGACATGCGTGTCATGTAAAACATGACTACATGCTGCGTTCATGGCGCGCTCGCCACCGTTTCGCTAGTTCCACATATATCAGATTGGGTATAACGTGACGTGAATAGAAGACGAAGGTAAATTACACGTCTAAACATGACAATCATGATATAATTGTCATGCGAAACATGATTACATGCTACGCTCAACGCGTGCTGGCGGCCGTTTCGCTAGCTCCATATGCACCAAATTTAGTACTCAGGTGACGGGAATGAACGAAGATGGTAAATGGCACGTCTAAAATGAAAATCATGACATGCATGTCCTGTAAAACAAGACTACCTGCTACGCTTATATCGTGCTCACGGTGGTTTCGCTAGCTCCACACATACGAAATTTGGTATAAGGTGACGTGAACAGATGACGAAGGTAAATGGCATGTCTAAACATGATAATCATTATATGCGTGTCATGTATGGCATAATTTACGTCGACCTCATATTGTTGTGCTCACTTTAAAGTGACATATTAACTTTCCTGATTCGCGCTTCGCATATAATCGATTCCCATAGTACATGGAATCTGCCGATTTTCAAAAGTTTATTATAATGCGAACTTCACCGCAGATGCAGGCGAACTCCAAAATCAGCCATGAGAACCGAAAGTAAAGCGTTTTTTACGGTGGTGGCCCCGGCAATGAGCGACGTGTTCACCTTCCCGACGAGGCGTGCCCAATTGAACCGAATGCCGCGTATGTGGTAGGAGTAGTATACTAAATATGCGCCTCAAGCTATCGTCTTTAATAAAGGGAATTCATTACATGAATTCGGTACACGATAGTCTTATGCAGATGAATTAAACCACCCCCCCTTTCTTTTTCATGTTTCCGCTAGTGGAAGCTTGCTGCTCCTTGAATGTCGCTGCAGATGTTATTGGGGCTTGCGCGACACTGCATCCCGAAGCGACGTATTGTGCCTTAAGCAGTGCAGAGACGATCTGCCGTCAGAAAACAATCACACTTATTAATTTAATTTATTACATCACTCATACAACGGGAAGGTCCGCATTACGGCCTAAACAAGCATTACGGCCTCAACAGGTCAGCATTACGGCCTCATTCATTGAGTCGACATTACGGCCTCAACACGTTAATTGACAGAGGCGTCCACAACAGCTCGGCGGAAGCAAGCATCCAGCTACCCGCAATGGCAAAATGCGTTAGCAGAGCCAAGCAGAGCTATTCCGGACACCCAACCGCAACTTTATTAGCGGTAGCAGCAGCAGTGTGCATGTGTCTGCAGCTACATGAATATGACCCCTTCTAAGCGTCACTTGAAGCACCAAGCCTCCGCGCGAGTGCAACCTAAGATTTGCGCACCTTCTCTGACTCAAGAAAAAAAAAAGAAAACACAAAACCACCTAACGCGCAACCATCGCGAAACGCTCTTCGTGAGGCAGGGGAAGCGGATAGGAGCTTTAGAAGCGAAGAGGAGGCGCCGCCGCCACTGTCGCGTCGAGGCGCCGACGTGGCGGCAAGCCACAGGCAGCCAGCCCAGCTTACGCAAAAGGCAAAGAACACGATGCCATGCGTGGAGAAAGAGCGCAACAAGGCACATGGCGCCGTACGCCCAACGCCTCTCACGTGATACGGCGGCGTTGGAGGCGGTGGCGTCTGCGACCCGCTAGCCGATGGAAACGTGCTACATAGGTGACAGCTGATTCTTGCAGAAAAGTTCAATCTCATTTCCTGATTGTAAGTACCTTACGAAAGAAGTGCAACGAATTACCAAAGATGTTGTCATTATCTTCTTTTTGCTCCTTTGTTTTTTCGTATAGCCCTAGCTGTTTCTACCATTATTTTCTGCAAAACGTTGACAAGTGCAACTGCATCACGACGAACGTTTCTTCCAACAGATCCATGGAAAATAAGTGTCCGTCGCACGGGTGAAGCATTTCCATTGCCAGGTTGCTAACCAGAAGGTCGCGGGTTTGACCCCTGTTGCAGCAGTCGCATTTTAATGCAGGCGAAAGGCTATAGGCCCCTGAGTATGTGGTGGTTTTGGAGCACAGGACCCCGAAAATTGTCAACAGAAGAAGAGCCATTCATTTAGGTTCTTACGCGCGCTTCTACTCTTACTCCCTTGCAGTGACTCGCGCTGACTCATGCTCATACGCATGATTTTCCAGGGTAGCGCCAGGAACCTTTTACCGGTGTAGGCAGGCAATCACGACAGGTGAGTTACTTCAGAGGGGCAAGGAGCTAGGTTAGACGTTTATGCCCATTACGCCGTATGGTATAATGAGCATAATATTTTTTTATGTCTTCATTTGTGTGAAAATACAAGATTGTCATGGTGCTCTTGACAAGAAACGTTAGAAGAACCGTCACCTGACTTGGCCTCCAGCGCCATACACGCACTCACTGCACATAATAATCACGTGCGTGTTGTGAATAATTAACAAATACACTAGCACGCATAAATAAACGGTAGAAATACCATATAGACAGTTGTGGAATTAAAAAAGAAATCCGGCTGTAACTGAGTATACGAGATACATAATATACGCATATAATACAGAAGGAATGGTAGAAAAACAGACTTACAGACATATCGACAATAATAGCATTGCAATGCGCAAATTACAAAGAATGAACAAAGAAACGCAGAATAGCTAAATGAATGAAGCTCTAAATGAGTAAGTATTGTTACGTTGGTGTTGGTGCCATTGTCGACTAGAGGACGCTTCTAGTCATTGATGAGAAAAAAATATACTTATTAAAGCTCACGAGCATCACAGTCAAGGAAATATTTCTTGGATTGTTTGCGGAATGCTGCCAGCGTGTGATGTGTAGTGATACAGGACTTTAAATATTTGTGGGTGTGAGGTCGTTATACCGTAGCGCATTTTTGCTGGGACAATGGGGACAAGAAGGAGACGACTCTCGCAGCTAAATTTATTTAGAAAATTACTTCATATAAATGCATCTCCCCCGAGCGACAAAGAACTTGACGATAAAATGAGTGCGGCATGTGTATGAATGAGCTTAAAATCGCATGCAATCTTTTCCATGAAACAAATTTTGCGCTGACACAAGCGATAAAAACGGAGCAAGTGCAGCCTCTACACTAAGAAGAAATAATAACGTATACCTAAATAAATGAACAGTTGAGATGATTGCAAGACGGCCAAGTAGAAAAGTACACGCGCTAAAAACTATAAACACTATTAAACGCTACAAAAGTTTATTTCAGTTATTAGTACAAAAGACGGGAACATCGTACAAAGTAGATAAACAGGAGGATGTCCGAAAGCACAAAGCTGCAGGGGGACCTCCTGTTGAAAATAAGATAACAAAAATGACTGAACTAGCACTAACAGTGAAAGCAAGAAATAGAGTGAATTGACAAAACCAACACTTTGGTACAAGTAAAGAAAAAGAGTGGCATACACAATATAACATGAAAACACACATCTAGTAGGTAATCAATTATGAATACAGTGGTTTTTTATATAAAGCAATTGTCGAGCGTTGTTTGATGTGAGATGGCAATGAATTTCATAATGATAATGCTGTGAAATATGCGGTGTGGCGACCAGAATTAAGGCGGGCAGTGTGTAGTAAAAAATTCCCATTTGAAGCAAATATAGTACGTGTAGGGAACTATGCGTGACATACGGTTAAATTTAAACAGAGCATTAGTAAAAAAAAACACTTGATGGTGCAAGATGGTTCAGTGAGTTGGAAAGCAGGATAATAAGACAATATTCAAATAAACTAGCACTAGGGAGTACTTCAAAGTTTCGAGGTAATGTTGATGCACTGGAGCGATATGAACGGGCAGTTATTAGTCTATTGGCTTGGTTTTCAATGTGCTGAATGGTAGATGGGTGGGTTAGGTATGTATTTCTCCAAATATTGATACAATAATTATTATGACTGGGAATGAAAGCGTAATATACTAGATTAGAGTTGAAATGTTGAAACAGTTACGTGCTCTGATTAAAATCCTAATGCCAAATGCCAGTTTCCTGAGTGACTAAAGTATTTTAAATTGCAGTCGAGAATGGCTCCTAGCAAAGAACATTTAGTGTCAGGAGTAATGAGTAAGTTATTTAGTTTAATAGAAGCTTCTGAGGGAAGAAATTTATTAGTTGAGTGGAATATCATGAACATAGTTTTCGTAGGGTTAGCACTGCGGGAGTAATTAAGGCACCAACTTGAAAGGCTATTATGGTCATTTTGTAGTTTTGTCGTTAAACAATCAATTGATTACTGAGTGGCTAGTATTGTAGTGTCGCCGGCATAAAGAAACGTTTAAGCATTAGTAACTGAAAGGGGAAGGTCATTCATGTACATTATAAATACAAACAGTCCAACAATGGACCTTTGAGGGACACTTTTATTAGTAGTAACAAAATCTAATAATCTAGCGCGAACATAAACAGCCTCCTGTCTATTACAGAGGTAACTTCTATTTAAGGTTAGGGCAGGTCCAACAATGCCAAAATAGACATGAGTTTAGATTCCAGGATGGTGTGGTTAAGGTAGTCAAAATCAACGCTCCAGCTAATTCACAAGAATCAATAGCTTTTTAATTTTGTCAGTGAAAGCTAACAATGCGAAATTGGTAGAGAAAGCAGGTTGGAAATCAAACTGATTAGGAGTTACAATTGAAAATTGAGACAAGTAATTAGTGATGCGTTTCTCGATACACTTCTCTATTACTTCACTAGAAGCTGATAGGATAGCTGTGGGCGATAAATAAATATAGAAGTTCTGTCACCTTTCTTGAACACTGGTATTATTTTGGGCTGTTTTAGTTGTAATGGGAATGTCCCTGTCTTAAAACTAAATTCATAAAACTGGATAGAACAATGGTGCTATGGTTAGCAATTAACTTATTGTTGGACGAGTTAACTCTGAAAGTAAAAAGTGCGCCACTTCACTACATATACAATGAGTAGTCACTAACTAGCCCAGCTCTAAACATTATTGAACTACTGTTGTATAAGAACTCATGCGCAGCGTTTTACACAAAATGGCTCTGGGAGGGGGGTGGGGGGGTGCACTTCTGACGTCTTTAGGCAGCATGACGGAGCTGCGACAGGGCCTCTGAACGGTGGAGTGAGAAACTATTTGGTAGCTTCACTGTTGGTACCTCTGCCATCAGCCTTACTATACTCATTACATGAAAAAGGCTGCTTCTATGTTTCGTCAATGAAGCCCGGATCTGCAAGCACATAATTTAGGACAGCACCGTTGACCACGTACTTCAAGAGCTCCGAAACACTTATTTTTGATTTCTGCCGCTCGAATGGAGAACAGTCATTGATAGATAGTATTAGCTTTAACTGTAGTAAGCCAGGGCAATCTTGCGACATCGTAATAAATGGTCATATACGATTGTAATTTACCAACAGCTTCATTTTCTTCGTTCTACTGAGCGAGTACATACAAATAAATTGATACTGTATAAACTTATATGTTGCAAAGAAAACCTGAGGCCGCCAAAAATGCTAGAGCAAAGCGGATGTTGATTAATCAATCTGAGAAACACAAATCACCTTTCTCCTGTCGTTCCTAATGTCTATCTCACTCAGCAGAAAAATGCAAGCGTGGAAAGGAGCCTGCCATAATAGAACATATGCAGTTGGTAGTATTGTGATTGCTAACCTGGAATCGTCTCGTAAACGTATACATTTCTCGAGTGCACTACACGCAGACGCGAATATTCCACGCTTAACTGGTATAACTTTGCACCGGCAACAGCGTTATCGAATGAAGGGGGAATGCGGGCCAAATGAAGGGCGCATAGTAGACGGCCGCCACAGCTCGAGCATAGTGAAAGCGCCGGTTTGTCTATAGCGAGCGCTGGTGGGCCACCAGATGAAGAGGATGAAGTACGAACAAGAGCGAAATAAGAAACGGGGTCCTCAGAGTAGTGGCAGGGTCTCAATGGCCTAATGCGTGTTAATAAAAGTCTATACTAACTACCTCGACGGAATCGACTCCTTCCAAGGCTGATGCACGCCATATCCCCTACGCCCTCGTATTCTAGAACGTCCTTCACTCAACGCCAGTGTGGTAGCCGTTACCGAAAGAACGCAACTAAATACACTATACTCGTTACTCGAACAAAAAAAATGGCAGCATATCCACGGAGTAAATGATGGATAGTGGGGTGAAGCATCCGTCTGTCCATTCGTTCTTGCTTCCGTCCATCCATGCGTGCGTCTGTGTGGCCGCCCGTGCGTCCATCCGCCTGTCCGTGCGTGCGTCTGTTCGTGCGTCCGTCCCTGCGTTCGTCCATGCATCCGCCCCTGCGTCCGTTCATGCTCCATCCATGCATCTGTCTGTGTGTCCGTTCGTCCATCTATTCAACACTTCAAGTACCACCATCTCGCATCTTTTCATCATATATTCCTCAGATAGAAGCATCGCCATACAGCAGACATTCCAAGGACTGAACGCGAGGAGACACACTCACACTTTCTTACGGCTTGCGCTTCGTGTCTACTTCCCACCTTTAACCACCTCGAGTTCATGGTATATACTAGTTCACTGTATTCATAACACTGCGGCCCAACGCTCGCTAAACCTTTCTCTAACCTAGAAGGTTACGCCCAGCGAGTATCACGTAGCAACCCTTTCTTGCCTTGTGTGCGTTATTGAACAATAAAAATTTGCAGCCTGTGCGTTAACTAAAAGCCGAATTCTCCAGTCTCTCCTTCCCCCTTAGCAGTCATTGACATGTACATTTAGCACTATTTTTTATTGTTCAACAACGCACAGAAGAATTTTCTCACCTGCACCACCTTGGAGGTCAAAATGTTATACTTGTTACACACTACTACAACAGCTACGAGGGACGAATAGGGGTCGCTATAAAAAGCTTCTCCCCTAGAAAAACGAAAAAAACAAAACAAAAGAAAACGTTACCACCCTACATTATCTACAATAAAAGGTAACGAGTCACCGTTACCGAAAAAAAAGTAACGGATGTTACCTCTACCGTTACTACCCAATCATAAATTTTGATCAATGTGTCTTTACTGCAGGAACTCACACTAACAAATTTTGTACCTCAAATTTATGTTTCACATTAAGCTTATATCCCAAAACAAGGAAGATATATATATATTGTTGCGGGTTCGCGGCTATGCAGCTATGCGGGCGGTGCGAAGAAGAAGACGACGACGTTGGTGGGCTGTTCGAAAATACACAACGGCTGCCATCTTGACTGCTGGAGTACTCTTCTACTCTAAAGTAGTAAATACATTCGCAACATTTTTGGTGGTGGTGCTGGGTACGACGCAAGACGGAACTTCGAAGCGGACGTGTTCTCGACTGCCCGACCATGGCAACAGAAACCAATTCTGCCGCTCCTGTTTCAGCCGCGACTCCGGCGCAGCCTGTACAGCCGGTCGTATTGACGCAACCGCGCGACCCTGGCAACTTCTGCGGCACCGACCATGTTGACGTTGACGACTGGATTCCGAAGTTCGAGCGGTTTGCAGCAGTGTACCGGTGGGACCCTACGATGATGCTCGCCAACGTTGGCTTCTATCTCTGCGGAACAGCTGGCGCGTGGTTCGAGGCTCATGAAGCGGACATAACCAGCTGGGATACTTGCAAACAGAAGCTTCGTGACCTGTTTGGTAAGGCCGTCGGACGCCAGCGGGCCGCTTCTAAAGAACTCTCTGGTCGGGCACAAACTACGACCGAATCATATGTCACCTACATCCTTGACGTTCTCGCCCTTTGCCATCGTGCCGACCCCAACATGTCCGAGGAAGACAAAGTAAGCCATTTACTTAAAGGCATTGCAGATGATGCTTTCAACATACTGGTTTCCAAAGACTGTTCCACCATTGATGACATCATCAAAGAGTGCCGCCGATTCGAAGAGCTGAAGAGTCGCCGGGTCGCCAAGAATTTCTTGCGACTTCCGAACACGGCCGCTACGTCATCTTGCGAGGACCTTCAGCCGCCATGCAGTCAACCACATAACAACGAGAGTGTAGTTCGCATCGTTCGTAGAGAAATCGAGGCCGCGTCTCCGTCTTTTCTGACCCGCCCATCTGATGATCGACCAACGATCTCGTTGATCCAACAGGTCGTGAGAGAGGAGCTGGCAAACGTTGGGCTGCAGCCTGTATGTTCGTTGACGGAACCTCGGGTCAGTGCCATAGCGCCTTCTCCTGCACCAGAAAGATTCCGCCGCTATCGTGATCCTGCTCAGTGGAGGACACAGGACGACAAGCCTATATGTTTTCATTGTCATGGTGTAGGACACATCTCCCGCTACTGTCGTTTCCGCACGTATCCACCTCGGTCGTTTCCTGGCTATCGACGTGACGACAACCACCGGCCCCTGCAGTATGGCGCTCGTGACGATGGACCGTACAATGGCACTCCTGCGACACCAGTCCGCCGGTCCAGCCGTTCGCCGTCCCCGCATGACCGTCGCTCCAGGTCACCTCAGCACCGCCGCTATTCGTCGCCCCACCCTAGTGGACGCCCTTCTTCGGAAAACTGAGCAATGCAGCTCCCGGAGGTGACGCTGCATTGGACTCCCGACCTGAAAACCCTCTGCTGACCTTGACTACGGACAAGAACCTGCTTGATGTAGAAGTGGATGGCCTTCCTGTTACTGCCCTTATTGACACCGGCGCACATATTTCAATTCTGAGCTCTGACCTCCGTGCACGATTAAACAAGGTCCTTACGCCGCCAGAGTCCCTATTTGTACGTGTCGCTAGTGGAGCGACCCCGGCTGTGCTCGGAATGTGCACCGCGCGTGTGAGATTCGCCGACCGCCAGACGTCCGTTCTATTCCATGTTCTCGCTCACTGTCCACATGACGTCATCCTTGGACTCGATTTTTTGTCCGACCACTCCGCTGTAATTGACTGCTCAGCCGGCGTCGTGCAACTTGACTTGCCTGCGGCCACCGAAGAGTCGAAGATGGTACAGAACAAGCTTTCGTGCGCTGAGTTTGTTCGCCTCCCACCCCAAGCCCTAACTTGTGTCACAGTTGAACCATATCCCAGTGTTCCGGATGGGGATTACGTGGTCTTTCCCTCTCCCGGTGTTTTACTGGCCCGCAACGTTTCCTCCCCGTACACCATATTAACTGTCACAGCGAACAAGACGTGCCTTCCTCTTCTGAACTTCGGACTCAGCCCTCAAATCCTACCACAAGGCATTGTTCTCGCCACTCTTTCGCCGTCACACGAGTGCCAGATCTCATCAGTGTCACGTGAACTGGCCACAGTCGCCTCCCCGAACCCGCATAGCACCGACGCAGCCAAATCTACACGGCTCAACAATGTAACTAAGATGATTGCCTCAGACCTGTTGCCGTCTCAGGTCAAAGACCTCACTGATCTTCTCACGAGCTATTCGGACATATTTGACTTTGACGGTAGGCCCATAGGTCAAACATCGCAAGTCAAACATCGCATTGATACCGGTGATGCAGCTCCAATTCACAGGCGTCCCTATCGAGTGTCACCATCAGAGCGCCAAGTTATCCAACAGGAGGTGAATAAGATGCTCACAAAAGGCATCATAGAGCCCTCATCGAGTCCGTGGGCGTCCCCTGTAGTCTTAGTTAAAAAGAAGGACAATACCTGGCGTTTCTGCGTGGACTATCGGCATTTAAACAAGGTCACCAAAAGGGATGTCTACCCGCTTCCTCGTATTGATGATGCCCTGGACTGCCTTCATGGCGCAACCTATTTTTCTTCGATAGACTTACGCTCCGGTTACTGGCAGATCGCCGTGGACGACCTCGACCGGGAGAAGACCGCCTTTGTAACGCCTGACGGTCTCTACCAATTCAAGGTAATGCCGTTTGGCTTGTGCAATGCGCCGGCGACGTTCGAGCGGATGATGGACACGCTTTTGCGCAGCTTTAAATGGTCTATCTGCCTGTGTTATCTGGACGACGTGATTGTGTTTGCCCCAACCTTTAAGTCTCACCTCGAGCGCCTTTCCTCAATTCTTTCAGTATTTCGAGAGGCTGGGCTCCAACTTAATTCTTCGAAATGCCATTTTGGGCATCGCCAAGTTACTATTCTAGGGCATCTCGTTGACTCCTCCGGCATCCGCCCCGATCCCGACAAAGTCCGAGCTGTCCTGGATTTTCCTGTACCGACTTGTGTCAAGGACGTTCGAAGTTTTGTGGGCCTATGCTCATATTTCCGACGATTTGTCAGAAACTTCGCAGAGGTCGCACGCCCCCTCACTGATCTTTTGAAGAAAGATGTACCATTTGAGTGGGGTCCTGATCAAGGCACGGCCTTTTCCCAGCTCATAACACTTCTGACCACGCCACCGATTCTCGCCCACTTCGACCCGTCTGCTCCAACCGAGGTCCGCACTGATGCTAGTGGCTACGGTATTGGCGCGGTTTTAGCCCAGCGTCAATCCGGTCACGATCGAGTTCTTGCGTATGCCAGCCGGCTCCTTTCTCCTGCCGAACGCAATTACTCTATTACGGAACGCGAGTGCCTGGCCCTTGTATGGGCAGTTGGTAAATTCCGCCCCTATTTATATGGCCGGCCTTTCACAGTTACCACTGACCATCACGCTCTATGCTGGCTTTCAGCCCTCAAAGACCCAACGGGGCGCCTTGCTCGTTGGGCTCTGCGCCTCCAGGAATTCACATACACAGTGGTTTACAAGTCTGGCCGTTTACACCAAGACGCCGACTGCCTCTCTCGGTACCCCGTTGACGCTCCAGATCTAGTAACCGACGACGCGTCCATCTGTATTTCCTCGCTCTCTGCTTTCGGCAACATGGGATGTGAGCAACGGCGTGACGCGTCCCTACGAGAGCTAATCGACCGCCTGAACACGGGCTGTACAGACAGTTCGCTTCGCATGTTCGTTGTCATAGACGGCATTTTATACCGCCGCAACATGCACCATGTGGGAAACGAACTACTACTCGTAATACCCACTCATTTGCACTCGACCGTACTTCAGCAACTACATGATGTACCAACGGCTGGCCACCTTGGTGTTGCCAGAACGTACGACCGTGTCCGCCGACGCTTTTTCTGGCCCGGCCTCTACCGTTCTGTACAACGTTATGTTAGGTCTTGTGAGTCGTGCCAACGCCGCAAAAGGCCAGCGGTACACCCCGCCGGGCTCCTTCAACCGATCGACGTACCTGCCGAGCCTTTCTATCGTGTCGGCCTCGACCTGCTGGGCCCTTTCCCTCTTTCTACCGACGGTAACAGGTGGGTCGCCGTCGCCATAGATTACTCGACCCGTTTCGCAATTACGAGACCTCTTCCAAGCAGCTGCGCTACAGATGTCGCCGACTTTTTGATTCAAGACGTCATCTTACATCATGGCGCTCCTCGTCAACTGGTCACCGATCGCGGTCGCTACTTTTTATCTAAGGTAATCGACGATCTACTTCGTTCTTGTGCAACCAAGCACAAGCTTACGACGGCCTACCATCCTCAAACGAACGGCCTCACAGAACGTCTGAATCGCACGCTCACTGACATGCTCGCCATGTACGTGTCGACGGATCATCGTGACTGGGACATTGCGCTACCCTTTGTCACTTTCGCTTACAATAGCTCACGCCACGACACTGCTGGATATTCTCCCTTTTACCTTTTGTATGGAAGAGACCCGACATTGCCGTTCGACACGCTTGTACCCAACCCTGCCAACCTGTCCACAGCATATGCTCGCCGCGCTATTAGCACCGCAGAGAAAGCCCGTCAGATTGCCCATCAGCGCCTTTCGGACTCGCAGCTCCGTCAGAAACGTAGCTATGACAGCCACCATCGGGACGTCCACTTTAGTCCAGGTGACCTCGTTCTTCTGTGGACTCCGTCGCGGCATGTTGGTCTGGCTGAAAAGCTTCTACCCAAGTATTCCGGACCTTATCGTGTGCTACGGCAGGTAACTGATGTTACCTATGAAATAGCACCTCTAAACCCTTCGATACCTTCCACATCTTCCGACATCGTCCACGTCGCTCGCCTCAAGCCGTACATCTCGTCCAACACCTGCTAACAAGCGCCGGGTCGGCGCTTTTCGCCGCCGGAGGTCGATGTTGCGGGTTCGCGGCTATGCAGCTATGCGGGCGGTGCGAAGAAGAAGACGACGACGTTGGTGGGCTGTTCGAAAATACACAACGGCTGCCATCTTGACTGCTGGAGTACTCTTCTACTCTAAAGTAGTAAATACATTCGCAACAATATATATATATATATATATATATATATATATATATGCTAATTTATTAGTGTTAATTGCGAAAAATTTATTCGATATTGAGCTTAGAGCGTATCTATCTATCTATCTATCTATCTATCTATCTATCTATCTATCTATCTATCTATCTATCTATCTATCTATCTATCTATCTATCTATCTATCTATCTATCTATCTATCTATCTATCTATCTATCTATCTATCTATTTATCTATCTATCTATCCGCCTACGACTTTTAGCTCTCCTGGCTGTTTGGATAATGGTATCGAAACAAAGCTTGGTATGGCATAAAATGAATGTATGAAGAGCATATTCGACTAGTCATAATATGAGAATCATGACATGTATGCCATGAATGTCATGATGCACATTTCATGGTCTTGCTGCTCTTGCGGTGGTTTCGTTCACACGAAATTTCACAACACTGGTATGGTATGACATGATTTCATGGCAAACACAAGCGTCAGACTCTAACATGAAAATTGTAACATGAGTGTCATATAACAACATTACTACATGCCGCGCTCATGATGCGCCCGTGGCCGTTACGCTAGCGTCACATATACAAAATTTGGTATTAAGGTACGTGAAGGCATCGTGAGGTATGTGACTGGCGCAAACATAATAATCATGAGATGCGTGTCATGTAACAACATTACTACATTCCACGCTTATTATGCGCTGGCGGCCGTTTCGCTTCCTTCACTTCTACCAAATTTGGTATTACAACGACGTGAATGAATGACAAAGGTATGAGGCTGGTGCAGACATGATAAACATGAGATGTGTGTCACGTAACAACATGACGTATATGATACGCTCATGATGCGCTCACGACCGTTTCGCTAGCTTCACATGTATCGAATTCAGTATTACGTGACGCGAACGGACGACATAGGTAAGCGACACATCGAAACATGATAATCACGACATGCGTGTCATGTAACAACGTGACTACATGCCACACTCATCATGCGCTCACATATAGTAAATTTGGTATTACGTGACGTCAATGAACTGGTGCAAACATGATAATAATGAGATTCGTTTCATATGACAGCATGACTACATGCAACAGTGAAGGCGCCGAAACACTTCGACGTGACACGGCGCGCGTGCGCGCCGGCGTTCGTTTCGTAGCGTCACGCCGGCGTTGCCACGCCACGCGCCGGTCCTGCCATACACTCGGAGGCACGCGGCGCGCTGCGTTGCTTTGACGCATGCGCGTTTCAGCGCGTCCGGCGTCCCTCCGTCCCGAAAAGAGGCAGACTATAGAGTTCTCACGTTTTGCTAACGTACAGCGTCGCTGTGCCGAGCGTGCGCGCGCGTCAACGTTACGTTGCAGTTATTGGGCCCTTCGTGATGCGCTCACGGCCGTTTCGCTAGCTTCACATATACTAAATTTGGCATCATGTGACGTGAACAGATGGCGAAGGTAAACGACACATCCAAACATCATAATCATGACACGGAAGTCGTGTATGGCATAATTTACTTCCACCTCGGAGCGTTGGGGATATTTTAAAGTGACATATCAACCTTCCTCATTCGTGCTTTCCAGATCATCGATTGCCAGTGTACGTGGGACCTTCCAATTTTTAATTCTCCAAATACGCAGGACCTTAGCATTGTCATGGTGGCTCAAAGGCATTAGAGATGGTAGTGAGGATACATAGGAATACAAAAAAATTCATCACAACATAAAGAAAAAAAACTACAACGTGAATGGTAAAAACTCGCATCAAGACCCATAATGAGAAGAAGTATGTAACAGCGGGAGGACAAGAGAACAATTTTGATAATAAGCAAAAAATATTCAAGGAGTAACAAACATACGTATTCACGAAATAGCAATCGTTTAAGGGAACGTCTATATCTCAGGTATGTCAGCGATGTTGTGGGGAAAGCCAATTGATGTGAGACAAGTTATGGGTACGAATGAGACATGAGTGCAGTTCGTTTGGCACGATGGAATTCCAACTTTATTGCGGGGATCAGTACGAACTGATACATATGAGGGCCTTGTCAGTAACTTGTTTTTCAGGTAGTTATTTTAGTTAGCTTCAATGGAACTACCTATTAAAATTTACTATTGGTAATTTCATGAAAGGGGCTTGGCACCGCATCGAGAATGTCTCGTTTACGACCCTGGTTTTTGCAGGTTGCTCTCACCTTGGCGGTCTGTTCTCGTCTGCCCGGCGATTCCCGATCTGCAGCTGATTCGCCATCTTTCGACGAGCCTTTATTCCTGCCAGGTGTGAATAAAACGGTCCACCTCAGCGAGAAGGCAACGTCTACTACAGCCACCTGGCCCTTGTGTCTCGACGGGATTGGCTCTGGCCGACTAACTGCCGTTTCACTCGAGCTGAAAGAGCCACCTCGAAAGCGACCAATGCCAAATCTGGGTGCTACAGGCTACTTCGTCTGGCAACGAAAATCGACAACAGCGACGGTGGAAGTGCGCGCCACGGGATATAAATGCCAGTCTGCTGCCTCGCACTTTGGGCTCGGCACCGCATCGAGAATGTCTCGTTTACGACCCTGGTTTTTGCAGGTTGCTCTCACCTTGGCGGTCTGTTCTGGTCTGCCCGGCGATTCCCGATCTGCAGCTGATTCGCCATCTTTCGACGAGCCTTTATTCCTGCCAGGTGTGAATAAAACGGTCCACCTCAGCGAGAAGGCAACGTCTACTACAGCCACCTGGCCCTTGTGTCTCGACGGGATTGGCTCTGGCCGACTAACTGCCGTTTCACTCGAGCTGAAAGAGCCACCTCGAAAGCGACCAATGCCAAATCTGGGTGCTACAGGCTACTTCGTCTGGCAACGAAAATCGACAACAGCGACGGTGGAAGTGCGCGCCACGGGATATAAATGCCAGTCTGCTGCCTCGCACTTTGGGCTCGGCACCGCATCGAGAATGTCTCGTTTACGACCCTGGTTTTTGCAGGTCAGTTATCTCAATCATGCTACCAGCATAAAAAGCAGCAATTATTGTCTTCTCGCGGTGTCGTGCCCACCAGAGTGTATTGATCTAGTGAAACGGGTGTCATTTTGTCTGTCTTTTGCATGTTGTACTTGGTCCGACCTTTTGTTGTTGCTTGCGGGTGACGTTGAGGTAAACCCAGGGCCTATGTCGAAGGCGGAGGCTGACGCATTCGCCCAGGCACTGGAAACTGTACGGGAACTCAAAGATGAATACGCTGCTTTGGTAACGCAACATAATACAGTCCTCGACGAAATGAAACAACTAAGGCTAAAGGTCGATGCCTTGGAAAAGGTTCAGGCCACCGGAATTGCGGCTAAGGACAGTACCGAACCAGCTCTTCACGATATGTCTGAAAAGCTGGAGTCAACTGTACATGAGATTAAACGCCTAAGTACAAAAGTGGTATCACTTGAAGAGACACAGTCTTCAGCAGGTATGAGTTCTAAGGCCACACCTGTCGACACATTGCGAGGATTTACGGATCAGCTTACATCAATATCATCACGATGTGATGAAGCGGAAAATAGGATGCGTCGATCCAACCTACTTTTTTTCGGTTTGGAAGACAATGCCAATGAGGATTGGGCAGCTTCGGAACAAAAAATTATTAAGTTTTGTTCTGAAAAATTGCAGCTTACACTCACTGGTACTCAGTTTGAAAGGATTCATAGACTGGGTAAACATAATAAAGAAAAGTGTCGACCAATCTTTGCCAAACTTACCTTTTTCAAAGATAAGGACCAAATCTTGTCGCGTGCCCGAAATCTGAAAGGCACTACGTTTTCAATACGCGAAGATTTTTCATTGGCAACGCGACAGACCCGCAGAAAGCTGATAGAATTTGCCAGAACTCAAAATAAGCCATTTAGGCTTGTAGTGGACAAGCTGCGAATCGGAAACGTTATTTACGTTTATGACGCCGTCTCTAAGTCAGTTATACGCTCAGGCAGATAGCTAGAAGGACACGTACAAAAGTTAAGGAAGCCGGAGTTGCATAAGCCTTGCACTCCTCTATCACTAACAGTATCATTCACTAATATTAGAAGCATCTTATCCAAACGTGAAATAGTGTCATCTTATATCGATGATAGCCTTTCTGATATTCTTGTCTTCACTGAGACATGGCTTAACGCTGACATCAGTGACAATGAGATTTTTACATATGCTAACAGATACAACGTCTATCGAAACGATCGTCCAGACAGAAGGGGTGGTGGTGTTCTTATAGCTGTTAAAAAAACCATCACGTCTTATGTCATCGCTTCCCATTATAAGATTGAAATTATATGGGTAGTTTGCACAATTCATTCCACAAGGATGTTGCTCGGCAGCTGTTATCGTCCGCCCGATTGTCATCATTCTTTCTTAGAAGAGTTGCGCAGCAGCATTAATTCTGCCATCGAAATCTGTCAGGCTCGCATCGTTTATTTATTCGGTGATTTCAATCTACCATTCATTGACTGGGAGCAGCTGTCATCTTCTTGTAAGTACTCAACTGACTTCATCAACTTAACTCTAGACTTTCATTTGGCTCAGGTTGTCACTCACTCAACTCGCGGTTCAAATACGCTTGATCTCGTTCTTACAACTGCACCTGAAACTATAGACCACATAAACTATTTGAATGGCTTTAGTGACCACAAACTGCTGCAAGTTGATCTTTCTATCTTGCCACCTTTTGCAGGAACCGAATCAAAGAAAATTAGAGATTATAATAAAGCCGATTACGATACCATTAACAGGAAACTTGAGTCTTTCCTTGACAATGTGCTGCTGCCTTCCTTTTACAGTCGCTCAGTTGAGGAAAACTGGGTTCTTTTCAAGAATGCGATTTCAGCCCTAATAGAAAAACACGTGCCGTTAATAACGATTACGAATGATAAAACTAATCCATGGTTCACCAAGTCTTTGCGCAGACTTAGAAACAAAAAGAAGCGGCTTTATCGGTCTGCAAAAAATTCGCGTTCACACACGTCTTGGGATAGATACGAGGAATGCCTAAAGAAATACTGCCACGAAATTACAACTGCGAAAAATAAATACTATTCCCAGGATTTGCCTTCACTCCTAAAATCTAATCCAAAAAAATTCTGGAAAGTAATAAGTCCTGATCGGGACGATAACTTCATTTCATTACACGATGCAAATAACACTCCTTTTGCCGACACTGATTGTCCTCATGTCTTTAATTCATTCTTTTCATCCGTGTTTACTAGCGAGCATGCTCATCTTCCAGAAATTGTTGAACGCGATTACTCATTCATGTCACCTATAGATATCACAATTGAAGGCATAGTTAATATTATTGAAAATCTGAAAATGTCATCATCTTCTGGTATTGACAATATCAATTCAAAAATATTAAAGAACACTGTTTATGTGTCTGGCAATATCCTGTTTCACATTTTTCGGCAGTCGCTCGCTACAGGAATGTTGCCTTCTGACTGGAAGATAGCGAAGGTAGTGCCAGTTCATAAGAGTGGTAGTAAAAGTTCACCTGGAAATTATCGCCCCATTTCCTTGACGTGCATATGTTGCAAGATTCTTGAGCATATCATAGCTTCTAACATTTATGCGCATCTAGAATTTAACAATTTCTTTTTCTCAAACCAGCACGGGTTCCGAAAGGGTCATTCTTGCGAAACTCAACTCTTTGAGTTCACCACCGACCTACATTCTAACATGAACAGTAATCTACAAACAGACTGTTTATTTCTTGATTTTGCAAAGGCATTCGATCGTGTTGCTCATTGTCGCTTGATATTAAAACTGTCATCACTAAAACTTGATTCACTCACGCTAACATGGCTCAGAAACTTTCTAACTAACCGCCAACAGTTCACTATCGCCAACAATCACTCTTCATCACTCTGTTACGTTTCCTCTGGTGTACCACAGGGCAGTGTTCTTGGTCCCTTACTTTTCCTCATCTACATTAACGACCTGCCTGACAACTTATCCTCATGTATGCGTATATTTGCTGATGACAGCATTATCTATCGTCCCATACGAAACAATAGCGATCATATAACTCTTCAAAAAGACCTCGAGCATATAATTGAGTGGTGCAAAACATGGCAGATGACACTTAATGTTTCCAAATGCAAACTAATCACCTTTAGTCGCAAACGTGATAAATTTGATAGCCAATACAAAATTGATAATAGCATAGTAGAACGCACTGATCATTACAAATACCTAGGCATAAACTTAACTTCTACACTTTCGTGGTCCACACATATCACTGCTATCTGTGCCAACACATCAAGATCATTAGGTTTTCTGTGCCGAAATCTATACAGTGCTCCCTCTGATGTGCGCAAACTGGCTTATCTTGCTCTAATCCGTCCTCAACTGGAGTTCGCATCCTCCATTTGGTCACCATATCAACAATACCTCATAGATAAGTTAGAATGTATACAGAACAGAGCTAGTCGATTCATAGCGCGTAATCACAGCTACCCATCCAGCGTAACACAGATTAAACATAGCCTTGAACTCGAGCCACTGAAAATTCGCCGCGACATCTCACTTTTATCACTATTTCACAAACGCATCCACACCAGCATGATGCCATCTGTTCACCTTAATCTAGCACATCGAACTTCGAGCAGACTACATAACACCTTTAGCTTATCACGCATATACGGCAATACTAACGCTTTCAACCAGTCGGCTCTTCCACGAGCTATTCGTTTGTGGAATGATTTGCCAGATGATCTTGCGTCAGAACAAGACCACAAAAAGTTCTATCAAACTCTTAAAAATACTTATGCACCAAAAACTGCTCTATCGCATCTTCGTAATCATCAGTGTTTCTAGGAATGTTGCCGATGTTTTTTTCACTATTGCTAGGTTGTAGTTACTGTCAAAATAGTTATTTTTGTATTTCACCTTCACATACTGTACTCACTTTTCTAGTATGTATTTTGCTTACATGTTCATAAGTAGAACTGCATTTTCTATTGTATTCATTATTTGCCTATGTATGTGTATATATTACGTATATGTATTTTTCTAACATATTATCTGTACCGCCCCCCTTACACAATGCCCCTCGAGGGCTCTGTAAGGTACTGTAAATAAATAAATAAATAAAATAAATAAAACGACATAATAAAGCTATACACCTGCATTGGGAGAGAGGAAGGGGGTGTAAACTTGGCTTGAATAGCGATTACGCTACTTGTTCGGTGATAGAGAGAAGGAAATGACAGGCATGGTTTCGCACAGCTTTCAAATCGAAAATGAGTGAACCAATGCCAGGGCTCCAGAGAGATGCGGAATACTCTAATTTCGAGTGAAGCAGTGTTTCATAAAGTAGTCATTTTACTGAACTTTGTGAATGGGAAAAGTTCCTGCAAAGATACCCAAGCATGCGGATGGCCTTATTCATGATATGATCAATATGAGTTTTCCAGGACAGGTTAGAAGAAATATGAAAACTGAGGTACTTAAACTGAGGACAACACAGTTTCAAGAGCGAAATTGTAGATGTGGTAGTAGGAGGTTCGTTTGAATTCCGAGAAATAAGTATCTGCTTGCACTTCTTAGTGTTTAGTTTAATACCCCAACTGGTACACCAATACCAAACCCTGTTAGCGTTTGATTGAAGGCAAAAGACGTCACTATTGTCCTTATTATTGCGGCGATTAACACAATCATTAGCGAAAAGGTTTATGGAAGAAGAAATGTTAGTCGGTAAGTCTTTTATATAGATGATGAGAAAGAGAAGGGCCTCGAAAACAGACACTTGAAACATGCCAAAACGGACAGGTAAGGGATGTGAATCAAGATTATTGGCTGTTACAAATTGCGAACGGTTTAAAAGAAAGCAGATCAACCATGCTATTATATTAGGGCAATGTGAAGGTGACGTAATTAAGGAAATAGCAGTTCATGTGAGACTCTGTTGAATGCTTTTGAAAAATCTACATATATGTAGTCTGCCTCAGATCTGCGATCGAGGATGCAGTGAAGGTCATGTGTGAAACGTATGAGCTGGGTTTCAAATGAAAATGATTTACGAAATCCGCGCTGAGCTGTGCTGAAAAAACAATTGGATTCTGAAAGAAAAAAAGTGACGAGATGAGAGTATATGAAGTGCTAAACGAATTTACCTAGTATACTGATGAGAGAAATGGGGCGTAAGTTGTCAGGGTAATGTTTATTTCCAGACTTGTGCAGAGGAATCCCCCTCCAACTTTGCAATCACTTTCAAGAGGTTCTATTTCAACCTCTTTCAAGGGGTTGTTCAAACAATTTAGTGAGAATTATAGCACTGTATGACTTGCCTTAATAAATAAAAAGTAGTTAGTGTTAACAATGCCTCAGGAGAGAAAGTTTAAAATTTTGTGTAGTGCTCTAAATGCCTATAATGGTGAGAAATTTTTATCCGCAATCATTTCTTCAAAAAAAAAAGAGTGAAAAAAAAACGATTCCATTCTTGCTCTCTCGGTCGGAGCCTACAAGCAGGCAGCTGTCTGACGATGCGACAAAAGTATTCATCGTCTGCTATCTACTCTGGGAAAATGGTACCTACAAGACGAAAAAGTAACGAGTACCGTGACAATGCACGTTACCGAAAAAAAATTGTAACGTAACTGCGTTACCGGTTACAGTTACGAAGACATAACTAGTACATTGCCAAGTTCACGAAAAAGTAACGCGTCAGCGGTAATAGAGGTTTTTGTAATGCCTTATTGACAACACTGCTCAGCGCAAAAACTTGATTTAAGAAAGTCTATGCCGTTTCCATGCGTAGAAAACAACTGCGTATCAGCGATAATGCGCAGCGATTCTTCGGAACTGCAGCATCATTTTCAGTGGAGCAGTGGCGCAGAGCTCCACTACGTCAACGTTCAAGTGAAAGAATAAATTCGAGTGGAAACACCGCCCTCTGTCGAAGAGCTAGAACAGCAGCGGGTTAAACAGGCGGAGCTTCGCTTCGCGAATGCTTCACGCTCCTCAACTTTTAAATGCGTGAAAAAGTAGAGGGCCAACCAAAATGTTTAATTTTGATTGAATTAACCAAAAGTATAACTGATCAGTTCTGAATTATCGAGATTCTACTGCACTTTCTTTCTTTAGCGAGTTAGCAGGCTCCTGAAACAGTGAATTTCTCGAAGCAATTTTGAAAAGCCGGCATGTTATTTCGTGCACCATTGCACGTCGCAGGTGTGGATACACTGGTAAAGGTTGAACAGTGCAATAAATGCGCTAAAAGCAAGCAACTACACGGTTTTGTGAGCTACGGCCTATGTGCTCCAAATATTGACGGTCGTGACATTCTTCAGCACTAAGTGACTACAGCGCTGC
Organism: Rhipicephalus annulatus; assembly: GCA_013436015.1. Taxonomy (NCBI): domain Eukaryota; kingdom Metazoa; phylum Arthropoda; class Arachnida; order Ixodida; family Ixodidae; genus Rhipicephalus; species Rhipicephalus annulatus. Next base: position 132,867 of record WOVY01001062.1, on the reverse strand, counting down.
CGCTGTTGTCACCCGAAGGAGAGTCAGCCAAGAAGCGGCATGGCCGCCTCGTTCATTTTATTGCTCCCTTCTAGTACACTGTAACCCTCCAGTAGAAACAGAATGCGTAGAGTCGAAGAAAAAAAAAAGCCGGGTTTTACACATTTGCATGCGTAGTTGTGCTCCGGCATGCATCCGAAAAAGAGCTTCGTGGTTGCCAGTTGGTGCGTTGTTGTTCGATTTCCTCGCTTGTAGAGCTGTGGAAATCGTTAGCAATGGAAATCGTTAGCTGTGGAAATCGTTAGCAATAATCGTTAGCAATGAATTCAAGCAGATGAAGCTTGTTTTAACACTTTTGATTTGCACTGCTGCTTGTGCCACACTCCGAACTTACTGTACTTATCTATCAACTCTGCCACGGCGTACATTTTACAATATGTGTTGGTCAGTTTGACAGACACTTATTTTGAACAAGAGCTTTGCAGTTGGCACGTTGGCGTTCGGTTTCATTGCTTCCAGATATGTGGCCCAACAATTGATTGTGATAAATTAAGGTTTATGTTAACCTCTACTTCCGCCACTGCTGCAGATATACTGCAGTAATCCTAAACTTTGCCACGTCACACATATTACAATAAGTGACAGCCAGTTTGGCTTTATAAAGGCGGTGGATGAATGCTTTTAATTTTATATTGTGCTATTCACTGCAGAAAACTAACATCACACTCAGTGCTCTAGTGGCAATTGTTAGTTCAGCTTTAGCAATCTGTAAACATTAGACTCATTGTGACTTGGAATATGGAAATTCTGCGCTTGTATAGCTCCCTGGCATGCGATTAGGTCATTCTTTACCAGGGGCTGTAACTGGTAAACAAACAGTGCCGCAGCGTCATTTTGGTTTTCGAGAACCATGACGACTGATTATCCCGCTCTGGTAGATAAAGCTTCAGTACGTTAGCTTGGTGTATTTCTCGATAACCACCGTAATAGTGGCCCTCATTGGACGTCCGACATAACCGCTATCCGTCGAAACGTAATAAATAACTTAGAAACGAAGGGATCTTTCCGTTTTTCGAGATCCAAAGCATGCAGCATCTTTCTTGCATCAAAGCTTGTCTACATTCTGCAAGTATTGTATTGTTCTCGCGTACAAATCCAGGCATTACACAGGATATTTGGCTGCTTTATTTTGAATTCTTCATTAGAAGCCAATAGAAGAGGCAACCTTTTTCTTGCGCTTGAGAAAGGGGGGCTCGGTCTTGTGCATTTGTTTGCACGACAACTGCTGATTCGATTTTTCTTTCTTAAAGATGTGTCACCCGTTTCTTCTGGCTGTTACCCGGAACCACTTTGCTTATCACCTCTTTTTTCTTTTTGTCACGACAAGAGTTGCTGAAAACTCGCAGTTGGTAGGTTTCTTGTAAGAAATTTTTGAGGCTATGCAGTTTTTGAAAGCCAGATTCACTCTAGAATATCTTCACAGCGTAGACAGGACGACACTCACTGCTGCACTCTTCAGCACCCTTCTCCCTGAACCTGTTTACCGACAGCAATATGTAGCTCGACCTGGTCAAGATGTGTTATATCGTGTTTATAAAATGTGTATACCGCCAGCAGCGAAAACATTTTTCTTTAAGCTATACACCTCAACATTACCAGTAAAGGCGTGGCTTCACGAAAAAGGTATATACGCACTCTGATCTCTAAATTGCAGACTGTGCAACGAGCATGAAACAATGAGCATTGTTATATTCATTGCCGTGATGCGTGTCATTTCTGTGACATTCTTAAGAGAACCATCAAAAAAGAATTTCCTATTACAGCTCATGGTGTTAGGTTCTTACCGTTCAAAAAGACCATTAACAATATATCGCCATATGATTTAATTATGTTTTTTGGCCTTTATTCATTAAGGTGGAGCCGCATGATTGATAGACATGCTGAGCCACCTCGTTCTACAAAGGCTGTTTTCCGAGAAGCAGCAGCCAATCTGCGTAGTGTTGTAAAGACGTCCGACCCCGTTCCGGAGTGCTTGGACTTCTGGACACGTGTGTTTGTTTACCGGACTTTTGAAGTGTTCGTTGGGCTATGTGAAAGTGTCTCTTCCGCATGTGTGCGTGTGAGCATAATATTGAAACGTTTAATTGTATACATATTTCTGATAACCTTTGATTACATTACTTCCACGTAATAAAAAAAGAAGCACCGGTGTAGCTCAGTGGTAGAATACTAAGCTGGCACCCAGCGGACCCGGGCTCGAGCCCCAGTGTGTCATTGGTGCTAGGTCACAGCTGCTTAAGACAAGTTTGACAAGTAACGAGCACCAGCGTAACTCATTGGTAGAATACTGAGCTGGCACGCAGTGGACCCTGGTTCGAGCCCCACTGTGTCATTTCTAGTTTCGCGCGATGTGGTTTCGGACACCAGCGGCAGCGGCGGACAACTGCGCGTGACTCGAGTTGTGATCTCATTACAGCTTTCGCTGTAAATTTAGAAAGAGAAGAGTAAAACTGGGAACGGCTAGACAACATCGCGGACGAAGCCCCGATCGGCGAGTGGCCTTCAAAGAGAGGACGTGGCGTGAAATCCGCCGAGCGTCTCAAAAAAGCGCGCAGAAGCGCCCGCCAGAGCTCGAGCGCAGTCCATGCGCAAATGTCGAACTACGGCGTCCGAAGTTCGCTTCGCGAAACCTTCCCTTCCTGCCTCCATGTCTTCACGCGCCCCCGACGTACTAAAGGGTTTTACGATGCACTTGTGTTCTGTGCTTGTATCGGGAGCCGCTTGGGCCACTCACTCACTCAGCGAGCAGGCTATACAAGACGCAACCCTTGCTCCCTTCCTCCTCCTGGTTTTCGCTGTGCTCACCTTTCTTTCTTTCTTGAAAGAAGAACCAATCACCATCGTCTTATCTCGCAACAGCGACAGGGCGACAGGGCACCCTCGCCGTAGTGGGGTAGCATCAAGTTGAGGAGTTGCGTCTTGTGGTGGCGTGCAACAGGCGTGGAACGACCGCGATCTCTCATAGAAGGCCGCCATATATACAGCGTGCGCTTCTTCACGTTGACGACAGTTTTTGTGCGAGCTGCTCCTTGGAAAGTGCCGACCATGATGGCAATGACACGTGAGTACAACGTGTTGGCTTGATTGTAACAGTTCTTCGCGTTCTCGTGTCCAATGCTGGCCAGCATGCCTCGGCATACGACCGAGACTTTCCTAGTTAGCATGATAATCACAAAACCACATCGCAGTGAAGGCTGATTCGTGTGCGTCGCCGCGTGATTCGGGAGAACGTTTCGGGTTCGCGGTGAGGACACTGCTTTCAGTATCACCTTATTTGCTCGAATGTAAGACAGACATTTCTTGTTGCAAATGTTGCTACTTAATGTCCATCCTGGCATTCCAATGGAAATCGGAAATTGTGTATTTTTCCCCTTTCTGGACGCAATGAACTGACGGCGAGATTTCTTCTTACGGTACGGTACGCAAGCCGCGGAAAGAAAAGATAGGACCGCGTACGGGAATTTCAGAGACCCGCTAGGATACATTTCGCGTGCTAGTCTTCCCAACTATCCTTTTTCTGAGAATTTCTAGTTTAAAAATATGAAATCCACCCTAATAGTCCGTATCGTCGGTTCGATGTGCGAATAACTGAGGCAGCTTATGGTCTGTAGGTAGTGTAGTTCTGGGCTTGTACTTTCGCCGTGAAAAGCAGTTAGGTCGCAATGCGGCGGTTTTAGAGGGGGAACGTAGCATAGTGTTATCGTGCGCGTATATTTGTTGGGGCGCTGCGTGTGAGGTGTACCGCGGAGAGCACGGTATTCGCCTTCCTCCTCGCCTCACCTCTTCTTGTTTGCCGGGTCGAAGTACGCTGCTCAGTGGCATGACGTTTGCGTATGTTTTCGTGCCGTCCTACGTTTAAATTTATAATCCGTAAAGTACGCTTGGCAGCTGCCTAACGTACCCTGATCGCTTATTGCGTCCTTTTTACTGAACAACAACCTTTCGCTCGGGCATAGCAAAGATGGAGATCACATTGCTTCCGTCTAATGAGGCCCGTGCAATGTGAACGAAATGTGGGTACTGGATAATGAAGGATAGCTTTTGTAGCGTGAATCAACGCATAAAGAAATCGCTGCATATCCATGAAGTGAATGATGATTGGTGGGGTGAAGCGTTCGTCAGCCTGTACGTGCTTCCGTCCGTCTGTGCATCTGTTCGTGCGGCCGTCCCTCTGTCTGTCTGTCTGTCTGTCTGTCTGTCTGTCTGTCTGTCTGTCTGTCTGTCTGTCTTCTGTCTGTCTGTCTGTCTGTCTGTCTGTCTGTCTGTCCGTCTATCCGTCCGCCTGCACGTCCGCCCTTCTGTCGGTCGGTCAGTGTGTGTGTCAGTGCGTCCGTTCGTCTGTATGTCCGTCTGTTCGTCCGTATATCTAGTGAACACTCTGAGTACAGCCATCTCACATCTCTTATCATGTATTCATCATATACAAGTGTCACCATGCAGCGGACATTCTAAGGACCGCTCTTTCGTGTATATGCCACCGTTGGTTGCGCACTACAACGAGAAACGACCAAGCTACGCCATAAGGAGCTGAGCCATTAAAGTTACCTGTAAACTTTGTGCGCTACGCTGACCAAGGTTACGCAATTTCACGGTGCCGAACTCTGAATGCGTGAGGAGCAGTGGGTTCAAACGGTGCTCAGCTAGAGCGCCGGAGGTGGTGCCACCACCGAGCTTTTCGCCGATCTGTGCATTTCAGAGGAGTGACGTCACAGCCACAGCCGCCGGAGATGAACTGGCGCCTGTGTGTGCCCAACTGAGCGCTTCCGTTGCGCAGTGGCTACACAGTGACTGTGTGGCACTGCGCCGAAGCCGCTTGACTGCGCCTCTCATCTTGCGCGCATGCGCAGAGGTATTAGTGGGGTGTACTGGTAGCTGGGTGTCGCCGTGAAGAAGGAAAACGAAATTGCTTGTCTCTCAGTGGCGCAGAAGAGCGGATTAGCTTAACTAATCAGATGTCGAAGTAAATACCTGGCAAGTAGCGTTGGAGCGTAAGAATAACGGACAGCAGAAGGCTAAACGTGCTCGGGAGACATTGATATTTAGGGTTTAACATCCCAAAACCACCATATGATTATGACACACACCATAGTGGAGGGCTCCGTAAATTTGGACCACCCGGGGTTCTTTCACGTGCACCCAAATATGGGCACATGGGCCTACAACATTTCCGCCTCAACCGGAAATGCAGCCGCCACAGCCGGGATTCGATCCCACGACCTGCAGATCAGCAGCGAGTACCTTATTCACTAGACCACCGCGGCGGGGCGGGGGAGACATTGGGGCACCCTAGCTCACGCTATGTATATCCCGGCACTAGTGGAGCTGAGGCACTGCATCGTGGCTGAATTTCATTCACAGATTGAATAATGAGCATAAACAAGGACGAAGACAGACGAAATATATGTTTAATATGGGGTAGGGAAAGCCTTTATATATCTCGGGCACTGAAATATTATGAAACGCACGCGCCGCTTTCTTAGTCTATAGACCAAAGCGTTAGTTATTTTTAATTCGCCGCCTCGTTCTTCACCAACCACCTAATCATTGGGCCATCTTTTGCGATTCGTGGTGAGCCTTGCAAACACTGTTTGCTTTACGGCATAGATTACGCGAACAATCAGCGTATGAGATAAGGCTCGACTCCCAGGAAGTGCTCGAGGAAGGGCATATGTGATTGCATTGTAATGGTTTCCAAGCCATAGCGGAATGTTCAGCAATAACCCCGCCGATGACGCTGCTCAATCGGCTCATGACCAAGACCCGCGGACGTCCATACAACTGTTGAGAACGAACGCTGTGCAGCGAGTACAATAACTTGCTCGCCGTATTGCTCTTTACAAATAAATACGCATGCTTTCTTCGACGCGCGCCTGTATTCGATCGACCCGAATTTGCAACTTCATTTGCCATTCGGGCCCTGACGACGCGATGAGACTTGGTGTCGCATGTGGTTAAGCGTGTCATTTACGATTGTGTATTCGTGTCTCAGTGGAAGGGGCAGCAGTTCGGCCGGAAACACTTGCGCCGGTGATAGAGTTTGCACAAGATTTTACCGGCGAAGAGGCGCTTGAGCACACTCTGTGCCGCTGGCCATAATACCGGATCCGAAGACTTGATATGGAAGTCAGGTTCGGTCACTTGAATTCAAGGCTACGTACATTAAAGAATATCATGCGATATTGCCCAAATTTCTTGCATACGCGCAAGGCAACGAGAGCTCTCTTACGCCTCTTGAGGCCCACCGGACTTCACAAGCTATTGTGAAGAAACATCGTGAGACCGTGTTGTGTAGTCTCAAGCTGACTATTTATCTATCTCTTTCTTACTCTTCTTCTTTTCTTTCCCTGTATCTTTCCTTTCTATCATTCCCCCTTTCGCCCACCCCAACTGTAGGCTATAGCTAACTGAGACAAAGAGGGGTTAACCTCTCTGCATTTCGTCACCATTCCTCTTTCGCTTTCGCCGCTTTATTGCTTATTTCTCCATTATCTCTCCATTCATTGATTCATTGCTTTGTCATTATACTTTATTGTTCAATTCTAGGATCCCTTTTTACTTTTTTTAATGTATAAGGCCAAGGGGGAAAAGCTATTGCTTTTTTTTCAGAATGTCATTTTTTGGTTTCATATTAAATGTAATTCTATCGGCCATCGCTTTGTTGCAACAAGTGTCTTCACAATGTTTCCGTCTGCGCTTTTTTTTCGAACAGCGCAAGGAGGATGTTACACCACCCATCACCCAGCAAACAGAAACTGAGAGTTTGAGAAAGAAACTTTCACATTGTTTCGAAAGGACCGGTGGTGTATATAGGCAGTTTTGTGTGAATCAGAAGATTAGCTTGTTATGTAGAAATTTGCTATTCAGCAATCATATTGTCACGGGGTCGTGACGTGGCTGAAGACAGGAAACTTCGTGTTGGGATTAACCTGTTTATTTTGGCGAACCTGTGCCCGGTAAAGGGAAAGTCTAATTACAGCAGCAGTCTTGCACAGATAGCAGTCTCGGACTGATAGCGGCGAACGCAGCGTCGGCCTTCGATCAACAACTGACAAGCGGCGAAGCACGTCCGCATTTATACTCTTGCCGTCGAATGTTCTAGCGTTATCGCTGGCGTAGGGTCCAGAACAATCTGTACCGTTCGCACAGTGGGCGTGATCTTATCGAAATGATCTACTACAGTCCGGAACCTTCTAGAAAACTGCAGGCGCGGTTTGCGCTGAGAATCGTGTGGTGTTTTGGGACGATAACAAAAACTTGGGAAATGGAACGTGGCATTGCCTCCCTCTGAAAAAAGGCATCGTCCCGATGCTTTAACTAAACATGAAAGTACAATAATAATGCAAGAAAGTACAATGAATAAATTACGATACAACAATAATACAAAAAAAACTGGTTCAGTTTGTTAACGCGCATGAAACGGCTTGAGGCGCGCGACATGGACGACTTCAGGTCGCAATCGGCGTCGTTGAGAGTTCGTGATGCCGTCGGGGACAACCTCGTAATCAAGTGGGCCGAGACGTCGAACCACCTTGTACGGTCCGAAGTACCGTCGCAGAAGCTTTTCACTTAGTCCACGTCGGCGTATCGGCGTCCACACCCAAACACGTTCACCGGGCTGGTATTCCACGAAGCGTCGTCGAAGGTTGTAACGATGGCTGTCGGTCGTCTGTTGATTATTGATACGGAGACGCGCAAGTTGTCGGGCTTCTTCTGTGCGTTGAAGGTACTCGCTCACATCGAGGTGTTCTTCGTCGGTGACGTTGGGTAACATGGCATCGAGCGTCGTTGCCGGGCTCCTTCCGTAGACCAATTTGTATGGAGATATCTGCGTCGTCTCCTGCACCGCCGTGTTGTATGCGAAGGTCACATACGGAAGAATGGCGTCCCATGTCTTGTGTTCGACATCGACGTACATTGACAGCATGTCGGCGATCGTCTTGTTAAGCCGCTCGGTGAGGCCGTTGGTCTGTGGGTAGTAGGCTGTCGTCCGGCGGTGGTTTGTTTGGCTGTATGCCAAGATCGCTTGAGTTAAGTCGGCAGCGAATGCCGTTCCTCTGTCGGTGATAAGGACCTCCGGGGCGCCGTGACGTAGGACGATATTTTCGACGAAGAACTTAGCTACCTCGGATGCACTGCCTTTTGGCAGGGCTTTTGTCTCGGCGTAGCGGGTGAGGTTGTCGGTAGCTACCACGATCCACTTGTTTCCTAAAGCCGACGTCGGGAACGGCCCCAGTAGGTCCATACCAATCTGCTGGAAAGGTCGGCAAGGTGGATCAATTGGCTGCAGAAGTCCCGCTGGCCTTGTCGGCGGTGTCTTGCGTCGCTGACAGTCCCGGCATGTTCTCACATAACGAGTGACGTCGGAGGTAAGACGTGGCCAGTAGTACCTTTCTTGTATCCTCGCTAGCGTGCGAGAAACACCGAAGTGCCCGGCCGTCGGATCGTCGTGCAGGGCCTCCAGGAGTTCTGGTCGCAGAGATGAAGGCACCACAAGGAGGTACTTAGCTCGAAGCGGTGAAAAGTTTTTCTTTTGTAGAAGACCGTTTCGTAGAAAGAACGACGCAAGTGCGCGCTTGAATACCTTCGGGACTTCGGTGGTCCTGCCTTCGAGGTATTCTATTAGGGTCTTAAGTTCCGGGTCGGCCCTCTGTCGTTCAGCGAAGTCGTCGGTAGTTATCGTTCCTAAAAAGTAGTCGTCATCCGAGTCGTCGGGTAGCGGTTGGTCGACAGGCGCACGAGAGAGACAGTCGGCGTCGGAGTGTTTTTTGCCGGACTTGTAAATTACAGTAATGTCATATTCTTGAAGTCTCAGGCTCCATCGTGCGAGGCGACCTGAAGGGTCCTTCAAGGTGGCTAGCCAACACAATGCGTGGTGGTCGCTCACAACTTTGAAAGGTCTGCCGTAGAGGTAGGGGCGAAATTTCTACGTAGCCCAGATGATGGCGAGGCACTCCTTTTCTGTTGTGGAATAATTTGCTTCTGCTTTGGATAGCGATCGGCTGGCGTAACTAATAACCCTTTCAAGTCCGTCAGCCCTCTGCACAAGAACGGCGCCAAGACCTACGCTGCTTGCGTCAGTATGTATTTCTGTCTCGGCGAATTCGTCGAAATGGGCAAGTAACGGAGGCGTCTGGAGGCGATGTTTAAGCTCCTGGAAAGCGTGTTCCTGCGGCGTTTCCCACTTAAACTCCACGTCGGCCTTGGTAAGGTTAGTAAGAGGATCGGCGATGCGGGCGAAGTTTTTCACGAACCGCCTATAATAGGCACACAGGCCTAGAAATCGGCGCACGGCTTTCTTGTCAATGGGCGGCGGGAAGTCGGCGATGGCGGCTGTTTTCCGTGGATCGGGACGAACTCCAGACTTGCTGATAACGTGCCCCAGAAACAAGAGCTGCTCATACGCAAATCTGCACTTTTCTGGCTTCAGTGTGAGTCCGGAAGTCTTGATGGCTTGAAGTACAGCATTAAGGCGCCGAAGATGCTCGTCGAAACTCGAGGAAAACACGACGACGTCGTCCAAGTAAACAAGGCAAGTCTGCCACTTCAATCCTGTCAGTACTGTATCCATAACGCGTTGAAAAGTTGCAGGCGCTGAGCAAAGGTCGAAGGGCATCACCTTAAACTCGAAGAGGCCGTCCGGTGTTATAAACGCCGTCTTCTCTCGGTCTCTTTCGTCGACTTCGATTTGCCAATAGCCAGTCTTGAGGTCTATTGACGAAAAGTACTTGGCGTTATGGAGCCGATCAAGTGCGTCGTCTATTCGTGGGAGAGGATACACGTGTTTTCTTGTGATTTTGTTCAGGCGGCGATAATCGACGCAGAAACGTAGGGTCCCATCCTTTTTCTTCACTAACACCACGGGGAATGCCCATGGACTCTTGGACGGCTGGATAATGTCATCCCGCAGCATTTCATCAACTTGTCTCTTCATGGCCTCACGTTCTCGCGTCGAAGCCCTGTACGGACTCTGACGGAGTGGTCTGGCATTTTCTTCGGTTATGATGCGATGTTTCGCGATTGGGGTCTGCCGAATTTTCGATGACGACGAAAGGCAATCTTCGTATTGCAGGAGCAGGGCCTTGAGCTGTTCTTGCCTATCGTTCGGAAGTCTGGGATTGACGTCGAAAGCTATGGGAGGGGCTTGGTTCCTCTGAGCAGGTTCCGCAGAATCGGCGAGGGCGAAAGCACTGGTGCCTTCGACAATTTCTTCGATGTATGCGACCATTGTTCCTTTGTTCACATGTTTGTACTCATTGCTGAAATTCGTGAGCATAACCGTTGCTTTACCTCCCCGCAGCTCTGCAATTCCTCTTGCGACGCAAATATTTCGGGTGACCAACAGATGCTGGCTACCTTCAACGACGCCTTCCAAGTCAGGTGATTTAGGAGCACCGACTGAAATAATGACGCTTGAGCGAGACGGAATGGTGACTTGTTCTTCCAGCACATTCAAGGCACGGTGTTCTGACGGCGTGCGCGTCGGTAGTGCTTCTTCTGTGGATAACGTTATCAACTTTTTTTTAGGTTGATGACAGCACCATGGAGGCATAAGAAGTCCATGCCAAGGATGACATCTCTCGAGCAACGCTGTAGTACTACGAAGTCTGTAGGATAAATACGGCCATTAATGGTGACTCTCGCTGTGCAGATTCCTGCAGGCGTTACGAGATGGCCTCCGGCTGTGCGGATTTCAGGGCCTTTCCAAGCTGTCCTAACTTTCTTTAACTTCGCGGCGAACGACCCACTGATGACAGAATAGTCGGCTCCAGTATCGACGAGAGCGGTCACACTGTGGCCGTCGATAAGAACGTCGAGGTCGCTAGTTCGCCGTCTCGCATTACAGTTAGGGCGTGGCGTCGGGTCACGGCTGCGTCGGCTTTTTCCGCTGCTTCCATGTGGCGTCGTCAGGCCACCTTCGGTAAGTGAGCTTTCGCCGTCAAAGCTTTGCCTGTTTGGCGTTGGGTAGGGAAAGCTCCGTCGCGGCGTCGTCGTCGTCGGAGGATCTTCGGTAGTTCGTCGCACAGCAACCGCACCTCCACCGGTTGCTGCCCTTAGTTTCCCGGATACGGGCTAGGAGACCGGCCCCGCGTTGGGCCAGAGTACTGCCGGTGGTGCGGTGACGTGCGGCGGCTGGGCGACGGCGAACGCGAAGGGCTTCGTGTTGTCCACCGAGTTCCTGTCAGGTAGTCGGCGATTTCACGTGGTCGTTCTCCAGGCTGTGGACGCGGTGCATTGACGGCGAAGCCACGCAGTCCCATCTGTCAGGTACTGGCAACGGCGGTATGTGTGTCCGGCCTCGCCGCAGTAGTAGCAGAGCGGGCGATGGTCAGGGGTGCGCCAGACGTCAGTCTTCCTCGGTGCACTGCGCTGGGCCGCCTGCGAACGGTATGACGTCGGTGAGGGTGGTGGCGGCGGTGGCGTCTGTCGACGGAAGTGCGATGGGGCGGCGTTTTGGCGTGGACGGGGAGGAGCGTTGTGGCGCAGTGCAGTGGCGTAGCTCATAGCTCCCGGCTCGGGCAGCGGTGCGTGGGGAATTTGAAGCGATTGCCGGACTTCTTCTCGCACAATGTCCGCGATCGAATCCACTTGAGGCTGCGCCGAGGGCAACAGTTTGCGCAGCTCTTCCCGCACGATCGCTCGCATCGTTTCACGCAGGTCGTCGGAGTCACTGGCTTGAGCAGCAACGCATTCTGGAGTCAGGCGACGATTATACTGTCTGGTGCGCATGTGCAAGGTTTTTTGGATGGTGGTCGCCTCGGATACAAATTCTTGGACGGTGTTCGGGTGTTCGGTGGATTCCTCATTAGTCCCGCGAAGAGCTCCTGTTTGACCCCTCGCATGAGGAAACGAACTTTCTTTTCCTCGGGCATGTCTGGGTCAGCGTGACGGAATAGGCGGGTCATCTCCTCTGTGAAAATTCCAACCTTTTCATTTGGTAGCTGAACCCGGGTCTCGAGTAGAGCAGCGGCCCTCTCTTTGCGAGCGACGCTCGCGAACGTTTGCAGAAATGCGCCGCAGAAGACATCCCACGTTCGGAGCGTGGACTCCCGATTCTCTAGCCAGGTCTTTGCGGTGTCTTCCAGGTAGAAGTACACACGACGGAGCTTTTCTCCGTTGTCCCAGTGGTTTAGGGCGGCCACGCGGTCGTATGTTTCTAGCCAGGTTTCCGGGTCTTCAAACGATGAGCCATGAAACGTTGGTGGTTCCCTGGGTTGATGAATGACGATCGCGGGCTGGGACGCTCCGGTTGTCATTGTCGCTGCAGTCGAGGTCATGGTCTTGGTCTTCCGCGCCTTGTCTTGTAGAAGGCCGTACTCCGGTGGGAGACCTTGCTGTCGACGGCTTGTTCGCTGCTCTTGGTTGGCGTCGGTGTCTTCTCCGCGACGGGGGCTGGGTTCACGGCTTGTCGGGGGCGTCCGGTACATGAACGAAGCAGCACCTCCACCAGATGTCACGGGGTCGTGACGTGGCTGAAGACAGGAAACTTCGTGTTGGGATTAACCTGTTTATTTGGGCAAACCTGTGCCCGGTAAAGGGAAAGTCTAATTACAGCAGCAGTCTTGCACAGATAGCAGTATCGGACTGATAGCGGCGAACGCAGCGTCGGCCTTCGATCAACAACTGACAAGCGGCGAAGCACGTCCGCATTTATACTCTTGCCGTCGAATGTTCTAGCGTTATCGCTGGCGGTGGCGTAGGTTCCAGAACAATCTGTACCGTTCGCACAGTGGGAGTGATCTTATCGAAATGATCTACTACAGTCCGGAACCTTCTAGAAAACTGCAGGCGCGGTTTGCGCTGAGAATCGTGTGGTGTTTTGGGACGATAACAAAAACTTGGGAAATGGAACGTGGCAATATCAAGCGCGAATATGTTATATTGCTCCGAAAGCCTTGCCACCACATCATTTTTATTTCATAAATGCCATAAAATTTCACCAGGAGAACGCGCGACGTAGTACATGCTCTGTTCACGCTCTATGAGACGTTTGTGACCCTGTACACCATCAAATATTTTGTTTGACGCTGTCACTTGAATAATGGCAACAGACAAAAACCTTATCTTTTTAATAAACATTGGATTGAGCGTAACGTGTACACTGCCAGCCTGAAAATTCATCAGCGCCGGATCGTGCGAGCGTCCCGTATTGGGACTGATGCTGCAATACAGGGCGAAAAATTAAAAAAAAAGGGAAGTTGCCAATCGGGAAATGGCACATACTAGTAAAGTCCACGATGAAACGGACTCCAAGTTTTGAGAATGAATGCGTTGCTGGTGGTCGCCTTGTTTAAGTGCTGCATCGGTTTCTGTTTCAAATGGTTCTATGGAATTTTTCGCCATAACTGATTTTTCTGGTATTTTTCCGCACGGAAACTGTTGTAACACTGCTCATAAACATTCTAATAAAAATTTGGGACCCTATCACTCAGTAGGCGTGCGATCAACCTCAATGATCTAAATAGCGCCACAATATTTAGTTTGACCGCATCTTATGAGACATCAGCAGTAATGCAGGCACTATGGAATCGAGCCCTTGACGCACCCTACATAAACATACTGTCAGACATGTACAGTGGATTCAGAACCATTAAGGTTCCCTAGAAAGAAAGTGGCAGAATGCAGGGGTGTAAGGAAGGGAGACACAATATCTCCAATGCTATTCACTGCGTGTTTACAGAAGGTTTTCAGGGCCTTAGAGTGGGAAGAGTTAGGGATAAGAGTTAACGGATAGTATCTTAGTAACTTGCAATTTCCTCATGACATTGCCTTGGTGAGTTACTCAGGGGAGGAATTACAGGAAATATTACTGAACTAGACACGAAAAGCGATAGGCCTGAAATTGTTATTCACATATCTAAAGTAATGTGCTACAGGCTCGGCAGGGGAGAGACGCTGGAAGTTGTAAAAAAATATGCCTCCTTAGGAGTGATCCCACACCTGCGCCAACTGCGCGAAAGTGTGCCAAATCAAATTTACTTTGCCATCCTGATAATATCAAGGGAAATTACGCCAAACTGTGCCAAAGTCAGATTTAGAAGCATCTACCACTGGCAATATTCAAGCCGGCGCGTCAATACATGTTCACCTTTTTCTCGGGGCCACCAAAGTCACAATCACGTACTAGAATCATTCCCCTGAATAAACGGCAGTAGCGCCTGCGTCCCTAAAAAATCCACGACGCTATGTTTGATGCCGACGCAACTTTTGTTGTGCAAGTCTGCTTCGCGGCGAAACGCACTCTACGCAGGGGCTCTTGACTCCTAGTCCAATCGGTAGCTTGAAACTGTGGCGGCGACTCGTTAACGGACGTCGTCCGTTCCAGGAACGCCGCTCATAGCTCGTTTCAAAAGTTACGGGTCACAATAGAAGTAATTTTTATTATATTATCTTGACGTGTGCCGCCAAAATATTGGTCACGTCTACACGTAAACACGTCTACACGTTTTCTCTAATATACTATATTCCTGAATATACATACAGAAGAGCTTTTTCACAATGCCTTCCAGCTGCACATCCACGTTTGCAATCGCTGTTGCGCTAAATGCCCCCCGAACGCCCTGCCCTTTCGAACTCGATATTGCTAGGGTCCGAATACAAAATTTCCACGTGCTACTTTTAAAAGTTGCCTCATCAATGAAAGCATGCGTACTGGTCGGAGCAGCCGCAATGTTATTTTAATACGCGCTGCTTTCAGTAGTGGCGCCATCGCTGGCGGCTGTGGTGTTGAAAGGCCCACTGTGAGGTTGTACGGCATGTTACACGGACGCCCCTAACTTTCCAGGGTTAGTAGCGTACGGTTAAAAAAAGTAAAGAACATCACGGCATCGCATTCATTGCTTTTTTTAGGGGTAGGGAAGGCTGCGTCTCTTGAAGGGCGCAGTCGCTGAGACGTGCTATAATCTCGAGGCTTAATGAGACTGCTCGTTAACTTTCTGGGCTACTAACGTCTGCTACATGTTTCGGGTAACTGACAGCGCGAAAACCACTTGAGCAACTGGAGTGATCATTGTCCCTTTAGCTAGGGTTCTTTAGACTTAACACATTATCTGGTCCGAAAGATACCATTTTTTACTATCACATAAGCTCTTTAGCAATGAATGCGATACCCCCAAGTTGCATTTTTATACGAAACAATAAGGATTGACGTCATCCGCGAGGTGCAATAGCGGCGGGGTTGCCGATTCGGAGGTCCGCGCACTCGCCGCACGCGCAGAAACTTTCTTCACGTTCGGTGCTCGATATCCGTACAGCGACTTGGATCACTAGAGACCCCCAGATAGATAGATAGATTTACATCAGACTTGCCTAGAGCTTCCAGCCGACTGCTCCAGCTGCCGTACTTTTTTGTGTTCATAAGTATGTAAAGAGAGACGCCGTAATGATACCAAACATGGTCATACAGCGTGTCAAGTTCTTGTGGTGTAATGTAAGCATCAACGGAAGCTTGTAGCTAACGTGAGTTAGAAGCCACGGCCAAGAACACCGTCGACAGGCACGCGCTCCGCTGCCTATGTAAGGGTGATTTATGGAGGACAGATGGCGCGTATGAATGGACCTCAAAGTTGGCGCGACTATGGTGTGGCCGCTTTGCAATCAAGGCTCAGTGCACACCCCTTTATGGCCGCTCCAGAAAGCGAAGCACTTTTGCCCAGTCACTTCACGTTGAGAGTAAGAGGTAGAAAGGTATGTACCAGCTGTCTTTATTGCCTGCCGAAATAGCGAGCGCGCTAGCACTCGCTCGTTGGATTTCGTGCGGACCGGTTCTGCCCTCGTGGTCTCCGACGTCAGCGCAGCCCTGGCCGATAGGGCTCGCCCTACGCCACCTCCTGACGCCGACCCCCGACGACAGCGCAGCTCTGGCCGACTGGATTCACCCTACGCCATCTGCTGCCGTCGACGAGAGCTGTCATCAAGTGGTGCCCCGTCCTCAGACTCCTAAGACCGCGTTCATCTTTCCTATCTTCTCTTCCGTTGCTGCCTTCCCATGCGCCTCGCTCTCTCCTTCCTCTCTCTATATATACCTTTTAATCCTATCTTCTTAATTCCTTTTTACCCCCATCCCTTGTGAGCTACTGTTGAGGTGTGTCGCACTCTGACGCAGACAGTTATGGGGCTAACTTTTCTCTTTTCCTTTAGGAGCCACATAAGAAAGAAAAAAGAGCGCGCTAGTGATCGCAAACCTGAAATTCAAAGTTTATATAGCAAGCCCCACCCCCTTGCGGTCCTAATTCGATCCCGCTTCTTGAAAACGGGTGGTGCGTTCCTTTCTGCTTGAGTAAGAATCGGTGGCAGGCCTGACACGCGGGGTGATGTTATCGCATCCGTCCTCCGTGCAAAGGAGATACGTCGGCTCTTTTATCTCTGCTTTAGCCATGTTCATCGCGCGCACTCGTGCGCTTTTACCCGCGTCTAAAACATAATGCGCGGGAGGATGTTATCAGATTGGACAGTACTCGAAACATTGCGGTGGCGGCGATGGCCGGTGGCGTAGCCAGGGAGAAGGGACATCGGGAAAGTTACCGCCCCCCGCCCACGTCGAATTTTTTTTTCGCCATGGCACATATCGCGCAACATGACGTTTTGCCTGCCTCGACCCCTCCCCTTTAAAATCACGCCCCCCCCCCCTAAAATATGAAAAATATTTCTTGCTACGCCCCTGTTGACGGCAATATCTAGTCAAGAATGTCGATATAACTGCTATCAGAATTAAAAGGAAATGACTCTCGCCTTCAAGTTGTGTTTGGTGCACGGATAAGGTGCTCTTGACTTTTTCTTTTTGCATTGCTTTCCTGAGGACACTGTAGGGTTTTTTGGCATAGAGACAGAATGATTTAGCCGTAGATAAAGATAACTCCGCTGCAAAAAAAAATACGAAGTTGGTTAAACCGTTCAGTTTATGTAGAGGGATGAGGCCCGGAGCAGATTGGGTTTATGAGACTAGCTAAATGACGTCATGTTACGCCCAGGAAT
Source organism: Rhipicephalus annulatus (assembly GCA_013436015.1). Lineage (NCBI taxonomy): Eukaryota > Metazoa > Arthropoda > Arachnida > Ixodida > Ixodidae > Rhipicephalus > Rhipicephalus annulatus. The sequence continues at coordinate 115,857 of WOVY01001062.1, read as the reverse complement.
ACAGTCAGTTGAATTCATCCTTAAATTCATGTTAAATAAATGCAGTTGGGACTATCGGAGTCTCTAACGTTTGTCTACCAAATCTACCTATGCATGGGTGCATGGGTGAATGCATGGGTGCATTCAGAATGGTATTTCATGAAGTGCTTTTTTATTCAACCACTATTCTGTTTTTTTTTTTGCTTTTCTGCGGAAATAATTACTGAACAAGTTCATCTAGAATGCTCAATAGCAAGACGACATTTATTTTTGCATCATCAACTGAAAGAGAAAGTGCTCCTAAGATTTCTGGCATCATGAGATTTGCAATTTAAGAAAGTATTTTGAGCTCTTCACAAGAGCCCCGAAATAATTATTCACGTCTGTGAATGTAAATACTACTTGCTTCTACTTCAAGATGTGAAGTTAGCTGCTTGGAATTGCTCCAAAAAATTATGCTGCTGTGAAACGAATGCTTCAGAATGGAAAAGTGTGCTGTTCTCAAGTGCTATAAAATGCAAATTTTGCTGCTCCAAAAATTGCTCCCATTCAGCAGACCTCGGTAACATCCCTGTCTTAGGAGAGGCAGTAACCACCGAGCCTAACCATGAGTATAATAACTAAAGTATAAGGATGGGGGGGGGATCACGTTTGGCAATCATTCCTAAATCATCAATGGTGCCACTGACCTTCAAGAGGAAGGTATATAAAAGGTATGTTTGCCGGTACTTGCATACGGAGCAGAAACTTGGAGGCATGAAAAAAGGGTTCAGCTTAAATTGAGGACACTGCAGTGAGCGATGGCAAGGAAAATTATAGGTGTAACCTTAAATAGACAAGAAGATGGCAGGGTGGGTAAGGGGACAAACTATGGTTAAAATATCATAGTTGAAATCAGGAAGAAGAAATGAACATGGGCTGGGCGTGTAGCGCATAGGCAGGATAACTGCTTGTCATTAAGGGTGACTGACTGGATTGCCGGAAAATGCAAGCGCACGAAGGGGAGACAGAAAGTTAGGTGGTCCGATGAGATTAAAAAGTTAGCGGGTATAACGCGGCAACAGAAAGCAAAGGACCGGGTTCATTGGTGGATCGTGGGAGATGTCCTTGCCCTGCAGTGGGTGTAGTCGGGCTGATGATATTGATGATACAAGAACCGGCCCTAGTACTAGTGCATTCGTAATTGGTGATATAACCCTAATATTCATCAAAGCTCACTTGCTTCAGTTTGTTGCACTGTGCAAAGCGTTTTTTTCATGTCTCCCCGAAAATCAATCTTTTTCAATAAGTGGAACTCGCATTGTTAGCATTGTTCGCATAAGACCTATTTTTGATGACATTTTTTATTATGAGAAGTTAGGTAATTATAGGGCATCCTTTATAATACTCACATGCGTCTAAAAGTTGTGTTTTGCTATATTGTAGAGTAGTAATTTCGTGGTGTTATCGGTTTTAATATTTTTTTCGGCACTTACCTCATACCTTTAGCAAATGAAATGTAAGTCCTTATTAAAAAAAAACTTCGCTCATAAAATTTACGTGGTTCTTGGCCAATGCCCCATCACGGTGTGTGCCACAGGCTCAAGGATCTACTGCACTTTACCTGTTTCTCATGTTGTTCTGGTGCTCGTTATTGTGGAGACCCGTTTAGCAAAGCGTTGATGACGTCATTGTTTGAGGTGAACGTGCATACGGTTACCCCGGCTCGCGTAGACTCTAGCAAGAGAGATTCGCAAACTCTGCGTGCTACATTTGCGCCGCTTAGTGAGTCCACTGGTGGCTCTAGCGTGCACAGATAAATAAATAGTGTTTCCTGGAAATCTGATCGTTGAAGTTAGCGCATTGTGTTGTCGTCTATCTTTACTTCCCCGTTTGCTAGTGCTCAATATGTTTTCGAGTTCCGCTTACCAACACGGCCAAAAGGTGGCAACACTCTGCTTTCCGTACATTCTCTTCGTCATGGCAGTTGAGATCGCGTCATCAGCAGCGAGTCCACCCAAGTTGTTTCTCTCATCAGGTGTAGCAGCAACGGCGCGCCGACGAAGCGTACGGAAAACGGCTGTTTGCTCGCTCTGCGCGGTGGAGGCGCCTAATCTTGGGGGCCCTGGATTCCACCGCAGATTTCTTGAACGTATTTAATATTTCCAGTCAACTGTTGCTATAAATTCTTGATAATTTCTCAAAATCATTGTAATACAGGCTGTTACGCTCTGCCACTCGTATGTAAGTTGTGCACAATATAGACAGGCGGCCTGGTACGTTATACAACTACTTTTTTGGCTCTGTCTGAGCATGGTCTTTTGACTGTGCGCGCATCACTGGTGAGTGAAAGGCTCGTTCCGGGGGCGGCCAACTGGCAGCGCTCTGTGGTTGTGGTTATATGACCTTGCTACTGCTTCCTCGAGACAGGCTCTGGCTGAAGGTCACGGTGCGGTGGCGCGTGGTCCGAATGCGAGGAAGTGATGACAGCCAAACATCTATTGCTTCCCGTGACCGTCCCAGCGGGCAATAGCGGCCTGTTCTTAATTCTTTCAACGACCGGCCCTGCGGTTTCGTCTTGCTGAGAGCGGGAAGACGGCGCAAATGCACTGGCCTACATCACCGATATCTAAGGCGTGGTATGCAAACCAGCTGTCGCTTCAGATGTTAGGTGCAAGTCCTACCAAGTGGCGCGGAATGTGTAGACAACTTTGCAATAAATCGGTGCTGCGAGGAATCGCTGACCGGTTGTGAAGAAGAGGGAGAGAGTCATGATGAGGAGTGCCAGGGCCTGCCGAAATTGTGAAAACATTGGTATCAAGATCAGGTCAGCCCTAAAAGGAGTGGCCTAAGTTGGCGGTAAACAGATTAGCTAACAGAATGTTGAGGCAGACCAGCAGTGGTCACTTTTCGCCTCTTTTCTTTGTTTAACGCAAGAGAATAAATACTGGACGAAATTCGCTTTCTTTCAGGCTAGCTCATTATCACTTGACTGAGAGATCAGTGAGACTCCAAACGATGTAACCCTTGTCTGGGCCGTAACCACTCAGTGATCATTCAGTGAGATGAAGTTCTATGTATGTAGTAACAGTGCTCTAGGCTCTAACTTAAACAGCTAAGTAGAAGAGTAAGACGCTGTTTACATCTATGTTGTTGTCAATGTGCTTCGGCAAGCTGTAAATATCTGACTGTAAATATTCTGCTACAATAAATCTCCAAAGTTTTCATCATCTCCAACCTGCCTTCTGCTTCATCAACGCCGATAATTATCTCCTTGACGAGACTTTGATCTTCCTCAAGGAGAAAACACAACGAACAAACTCAACTCAGGTCATGTTTATTCATTAGAGAATTTTAGTTTATAGTGTACGCAAGGCTGTGCGTCCACAATGGGCTGCGCACTTTGTACGCTACACTTAAGGCTGCGTCCTGCAGCATTTGTTTACCGTGCGCAATATCTGAAATGGGTAATGCACCTGAGCTTTAACAGGCCTGCCGGTGAGTGTTGCTTCACGCCATCTCGTGAAGAAGCGGGAAGCTGTAATAACTGGTATTTGTCGACGCAACACAAGAGTCAGGGGCGTGAGACGAGGCAATCTTTTCCCAGGACGAGTCTTCGTTTGGGTTGTTGAGGCTGGGTGAACTAGCAGCACGAGGAACAGAGACGGCGAAGGCGATCGCTTACTTTCAATTTAACGTTTGTTGTTTGCTAGGCATTTTCTGAGCCCACGAGAAAAAAAAAGAATCAAATTGGGATTTCTCGACCCTAAATACAAAAATACTCCCTTTGGTAGTGGCGTCTTCACGCTTTATTCTTCGCGCCATGATAGCTGCTTTTACAATGATGAGGGCACCGTGCGCAAGAAAAAATCACCCGATCTTCGTAGAACATAGACGTGCATCACCATGCACGCTCAATGCATTAACAGAACTAACCTTCACTTTCTAACCTGTTCGAGATCTCGCGAAAGCCGCCTGTAAGATACGCAACGGCCGTTAAGGACGCAACGTAAGCGCGGACATCTAGCGTGCGCATCTCCTGCGCGCGCAAACGCATGCATCTCTGTTACGCTCGGCGCATGCGCAGTTTTGCTGTCTCTCGCCCGTTGCGTACACTAGGCTGTTACGCACGCTAACCAAAAACACTCTGTATTTTAACCTGGTTTCGATCATCGCCAGCTCTGATGTGGCCTTCATTGAGCGCTTCAATTCGAGCGAGATCACGCCGCATGAGATGTACAGATGAACGACTAGTCGGACCTCTCAGTTGCTCCGCACTTAAAATGAAGAACAGTCCACACGAGCGACAAACAGCAAGGTGAGCACGTGAATGAGCTAGGAACCGTGTGCTGGGTGTATCACGCAAATTATTATGTGTGGCACAGTTCTACTTCCGCACTTATAATTTTCAAGCGCCCTGAATCTACCTGAAAACCTTTTCTGGAAATATGACGCATCAATAACTACTTTCACGTGGGTGTGCACATTTTTTTTTGGTATGATCGGAGATAGGTTATTTCGAAAATCTCTGTCCAAACACTCTGTGACAAATGGTTAATCAGCGAAAGCTGAAACGCGTGCTCCCGGTAATAAGCAGTGTGTTGAACTTGACGCTGCAGTGGAGCCTTTCACAATTACTCGTTACTGTTCGTGCCCTTGAATGTGCACTACTTTTTTTCAATCCTAGCGAGGGTCTCGTTCTGGCAGACTTGATGCCTTCAGGTAGTATACGAGGGATTATTAGGTGAACTGCCAGCTCGTAATAAGTTCACGTGCTACGTGATGCCAAACAGGCAGATAAAGAGTGTGCCACACTCGCCGTCATCGCCACTGGGGGGCGGACTGACAATTCCCACGTTTGATGCTTATATGCACCCTATAAAGTGGACGCGGGGATAACCGCTGTGGTAGCTCAGGTGGTAGACATCAGACGCGTTATTCGTAGGTCGCAGGTTCGGTTCCTGCTCACGGCAAGTTATCTTTTCATCCACTTTTCTTTCTTCACATTTACATTACAATTGGGTCTAATAACTTCCCCTATACATTCCTTGACATGATTGTCTTTTGGATCTCAATAATATTTGTTTAACAAAGAAAAAAAAAAGCACTTAGTTGGCAATTTCTTTCTTTAACGTGTAATGTGTAACACACGTTACACCACATACTCCTGGAGTGCCCTTCGGTACGCTGCACCAATACAGCATCGTCCAGAAAGTGGGACTCCGCTATCCGGAGTACGGATACATCATCACAACTTCGGACTGTCCATAGGGCCCACGATGTGGCGCTAGGTCTCGGATTTTTTGTGTTTTCATGGAAGCGGCCCACCGTGTGCTAGGGCGCACGGCTTTGGACTTTCACAATAAAGTTTTCCCAAATCAAACTAAACACGTTTGGCTTGGGTTTAAAGTAGTGTTGATTTCACATGTCCCACATTAGGCTTCGCATGATTATGGTAATGGAGCAGTGTAATGAGTGGTTAAATGTGTTTCGCAATGCGTTAGTCCCAATAGTTTTCGAACCACGAGCGGTAACAGACGTCGCAGTCGAATGGCAAGCGCCGCTGAAGAAACTCCCCCTGAAAGCGGGTGTTTGGCCCAGCGAACGCGTTCCCGCAATTACCACAGCGACGCTGTTGTGGCCGCAAAGCCGCTTGTTTGGTGCGCGTTGCTGCGAGCGTTTGACACCGCGAGCTAACTCGGCCGTGTGACTTGCAGGATCCGCCCGCCACCGGTACTTGCATTCCCGTTCGCGTTTTAGCACGTCTTTGAAGGCTGGCCGGATCATTCGGTAAGCAGCTGCTGCTGCCACTCGGCCTCCCGGTCTGTTTTGAATGCGAAGTATTTCTTAGCGAACTTCGACGACAATTAGCGTTCTATCTATCTACTATCTATCTATCTATCTATCTACTATCTTCTATTCTATCTAATCTAGCGATTATCTTATCTATCTCTATCTATCTATCTATCTACGCTATATCTATCTATCTATCAAACCACCCACGACAATTAGCCTCTGCTAGCCGTTTCGATTATGGTATCGAATGTCACAATTGGTACTATTGAACTGCATAACATGACTGTATGAAGACCATATCTGACTAGTTCATAACATGAAATCATGACATGTATTGTCATTATTGGTCATGATTTTGCATTTCATAGTCCTGCAGCTCTTGCGGTGGTTTCGTGCACAAGGCATGTTGCCAAAAACTGGTATAGTATGCCATGATTGCAAAATTGTGCAACAAACACAAAGCGACAGACCCTAAACATAAATATCATGACATGCTTGTCATGTAACAACATGACTGCATGCCACGCTCATGATGCGCTCATGGCCGTTTCGATAGTGGTCACATATCTCAAATTTCGGTATTACAGTACGGGAATGGATGACGAACGTATGATACTGGTTCCAACATGATAATCATGAGATGCGTGTCATGTAACAACATGACTACATGCTACGCTCATGATGCGCTCGCGGCCGTTTCGCTAGCTTCACATGTACCAAACTCGGTATTACGTGACGCGAAACGGATGACAGAAGGTAAGTGACACGTCCAAACATGATAATTGCATCAAACATGGCTGCATCCCACACTGTTGATTGCGCGAGCGGCCGTTTCGCAAGCTTCACATATGCCAAATTTGGTATTACGTGACGCCAATGGATGACCAAGATAGGTGGTTGGTTCAAACTTGATAATCATGAGATGCGTGTCATGTGAGAACACGACTACATGCCACAGTCAAGGCACCAATACATTTCGACGTGACGCGGTGCACGTGTACGGCGGCATTCATTTCGTCGCGTCACGCCGGCGTTGCCACGCCAGGTGCCGGTCGTGCCATGTACCCGCAGGCACGCGCCGCGCTTCTTTGCTTTGACGCATGCGCGTTTCAGCGCGTCCGGTGTCCCGCTGTCACGAAAAGAGGGTGACGCAGTGCTGTCCGGGTAACGCATTGGCGCGAAATGCCACTTGTCGCATTTCACACCGTTTGCGGTCGGGCCGCGCCGATGGACGCTGGTCGCGCCTGGCGTCAGACTATAGAGTGCTCACGTTTTGCTAACGTAGCGTTGATGTGCCCAGCGTGCGCGCGCGTCAATGCTACATCGGAGTATATTGGGCCCTCAATAATGCGCTCGCGGCCGTTTTGCTAGCTCCACATATACCAAGCTTGGTATTACATGACGTCAATGGATGACAAAACATATGACTAGCTCAAACATGATAATCCTGGCATGCGTGTCATGTAAGAACATGACAATATACCATGCTCTAGCCCCGTTTCGCTAGCTCCACATATTGTCACGCACCAGAGGCCGTAGAGACAAGACAGGAACAGCGGGGCTGAAAGGCACGAGCGTGTATCTTCAAACGAAGCCCTAACCACACTTCTTCGTTATCTTTGCCCTTTTCGGCTCGCTAGGGCTTGCCGGCTCACCACTCTAGATGGCATTATTCCCCCTCCTATTAGAGCATCGTCTCGATGCTCATACACAAGAGGACAGCATGGCCTATAAGGAAAAAAAAAATGGAACGATGCCTACAGTGCACAGGTCGTATGCAGGTGCAAAAAAAATTGTCTGAGGTTGGTCATAAGAAAAAAAAAACATTAACACAGTTTGTTCGAGACCCAACGGACAACGTAAAAAAAGAAAATGTTTGCTGCCCGGGCAGAATAAGGCGAGCATCACCACGTAAAATAAGGTTTTAGGGCGGACGACATGCGCAATCTCTGTTCGTGGTGAGTGGCGCTGGGTCGTTGCCAAGCCTCCGTCTGGAATAACATCATAGTTAACCTAGTCAACCACCAGTAATACTTTGTAGGGTCCGAAGTACATGCTCAGGAGTTTTTCGCTCAGACCTCGCCGTCTAACAGGAAGTCCAAACCCACATTTGGTTGCCAGGTTGATAGGTGACTTGTCGATGATGGATATTGTACCCTCGGGTGTCTTCACATTGCTGCGATCTTGTGTGCATGCGAGCTAATCGACGTGCTTCCTCTGCACGCTGAATGTAATCGTCGACATCAGGAGTTAGTAGCTCGTGCTGGTCGATGTCACTAGGAATCATGGCCACTGGCGATGACCATGGGCTGTTTTGTGGCTGTATTACACAGTCTTGAAGCATTTCCTTAACTTGATTTTGAATCACGCGTCGTTCGGTTGGTGAAACGCGGTAAGGCTGTTGCCGCCGTATAGGGTGCGCGTCGCCGTAGGTGATAATACGGTGTTTGGTAATTGATGTCTGAAGGATTCTCGATGAACGTGCAAAACAGGCGTGGAATTCTATGAACATGCAGGTTGTTAAGCCTTTATTTGTTTTTGTCAAAAAGCGATGAATTTATGTCGACGCACCAGAGAGGTGCTTCGGCATTATCGGTTGCCTCGGAAGCAAAACATTCAGTCAAATTGGTTACTGGGTAGGCATAGGCGATGACAGTACCAGGGAAAAGATGTCGGCGCTCGTAGCTGAAGTTCGTAACAAGTACCTCGCATTGGCCAGCCTGGAGGCCGACTAGGCTTCGTGCTACGCAGACACCTTGGGAAAAGAGTAAGGATCGATCGCTCTCCGCCACCATTTTACCGTGTGCTGATTTGTCACACATCACTTGAATCATAACACTTGAGCGCAGTGGTATCGTCACAGCATCGTCAATTACACGCAGACATACTCGATCGTGGCTGGGATTAAGCTCTCGTGTGCCGCTTCTTGTTGAGAACGTGAAGAGGCGTTGTCGAATGTCGATAATAGCAATGTGCTTCCTCAGGAAGACCATGCCAATGATCAGGTCTCGAGAACACCGACGGAGAACGCTCAAGCTGACAACAAAGGTAGAACCACGAATCTGTATTCGTGCTGTGCAAATGCCGAGTGGCGTGAAGATGTGCCCGCCAGCAGTATGAATCGGACTGAGGTTCTAAGGCATCATCACTTTCTTCAGGAGAGCAGCCTGTTTTTCACTTATTATAGAAAAATCCGCACCCGTGTTAACTAAAGCACTGACTTTGCGACCGTCGAGCAGCACTGGAATATCTAATGAAATCTTTGCGGAACCAGCTGGTGTCGTCGTCGTCGGGGAATCGTCAGTTTCCAGAACCGTCTGTAGGAGGCCTTGAGCTTGTCCAGTATAAGCGACCTCGCCCCCGAAGTTCTCAGTGGTTAGTTTTCCCGGCGGGGACCCTGCGCCACGCTCGAATAGGTACGGCCATTAGGAGAAAATTGCCGCGGTGACGGGGAGCTTGACTGGTGCAAGGATGACGAAGTTCCGTGCAGCTGAGCCACATACTCTTCAATTTCAGGGTGCCACAAACTGAACCTGGGTGGTGGTGAGTTCGTCGAAAATCCGCGTAGTCCAAGTTGTCGGTAAGAACAGTGTCGGTATTGGTGCCCAGCTTCGCCACAGTGGAAACAGAAAGCACGTCGATCTGGCGCACGCCAGACGTCTGGTTTCCGCGAAATCAGGCGAGGTGCGCTGCAATATGGTGCCACTTGGCCCATCTGCAGCATGGCTGGGGCCACGGTGGGATTCGAATTGCAGTTGTAACAGGTTGCCGCAAAGCCTGAGCATATGACATGCGGGGGAAGTCACTGAGTGGTTGATAATCTCGCATGAAAGGCGGTTCTCTTAGGCATGCTGGGCTTCATCTCAGACAATGCTGGACAACTAGGAGGTAGTGGGCTCCAAGGGCACTGACAGCTTCTGGAGTTTTTCGCGGATGACTGAACGTATGAGCTCTCGGAAGAAATCAATTTGGCCACCGAAAGCTTCTAAGTATAGTCCGTAGTTGAAGCGTTGACGTGCCGTTCGTATGACAGGGCCTGGTGCCTAAGAGTGCTTTTCGTGGTGACGGCTACCGTGAGAAATTCTGACACAGTCTTGGGTAGACTGCGCACAAGCCCACTGAAAAGCTGCTCTTTCACCCCGTGCATGAGGTACCGTACCCAATTTTTTTTTGGCATGCCAGGGTCAGCTCGCTGAAAAAGACGCGTCATGTCCTCGCCATACATCGCAACCGCTTCATTCAGCAGTTGTATGCGGGACTGCAGATCGCGCTCAGCTTTCTCCCGACGGCCAGCGCTGGCATATGTCCCAAAAAGTTGGCGTTTGAAGTCTTCCCATGATGTAAGAATACCTGCCTGGTCCTGATACCATACACGCGTGCCGTCCAAGAGACTAAAATTGATGGGCCGCAGTTTGTCTGCGTCGTTTCACTGGTTGTGCACTGCAACAAACTCGTAATGAACAAGTAAATCTTCCACATCATCAAGTGCAGTGCCATGAAAGGGATTTGGCGTTAGCGGTGTGAGTAAGGTGCATTGAATCGGCGGTGTGCCGTTCGTACCGATTGGGTTGGCGTCGGTAGGGCTGGTCGGAGCTGCCATGTTGTTTGCTGGCCATTGTTGGGGCTCGGGGTGCTGAGTCGTACCCCACCGTTGCCTCCAGTTGTTGGGAATCCCACCGCTGATCACCAGTTGTTGTGATCCCGGGGTGCTGTGGTAGCGTGGTGTAGCTTCGGGTTGAGGAAACGAACGCTTACGAGATGGGGATACGAAAAACAAACAGGTTTATGGCACTATTTACAAATATTTACAGCATGAGGTTAAGAGTTCGCAAACCACGAACGTGGTGGTTGAACCTTTACTTGGTTCAGAGCCTTCACAAACTACGAACGTGGTGGTTGAACCTTTACTTGGTCCAGAGCAACGTCCCGCACTCGGCGGCGTCCTTATAAGCCCTGTCGGGCTCCTCCTTCTTGCGGGGAACACCAATCACACACACACAACAGGTGAAAGGTACGAGCAGGCACGGCGCACGTGAACATCCAATTTCGAGTCAAGATCACTGCACTTAAAGGTGGCGCCAGAGAGGCTCTTGCTCGTCGTGTATGTCGCTGGTCGAGGGGTCCCAAGCTTCGGACAGCAGACATCAAACGGTCCGCCAATCTGTCCGCTCAATTAGCAGGGCACTTTGTGGCGGCGGTCGCCGTTTCTTCAAAGGAATTCGCTCTTTGTTGTCCCCTCTGGAACGGCTTACAGCTTCGTGGCGACAGGACGTCTCATCTGCCGGCTAGCAGGGACAATAGCTGGCGAGCATAGACATTCGGCGAGTCGGCTACTTGTTTGAGGATTAAAAGAGCGCCGCTCCCCCGTCATCTCTGGACGCTGGTTCCGAGAAAACTGGAGTTCCAGGCGTGGGAACGCGGCCCGGCTACGCTTCTCAGCGACAGCATGGCGCCTGCTGACGCCGGTCATAACAGCTTCCCCCTCGCCAGATGAGTCACGGAGGGCAGCGGTCAACACTGCTGCTCGCAGGGACGACGAAAGGGTCCGTAGTTGAATGCCAGGAACTGGCCTTCGCTTGTGGCATGGTCCGGGTGATTGCCGAATCTTCGACACCGTTTCTGAAACTCGACCACATGCACAAGCAAGCACTCGGCCCCCTTCGAACAAACCAAGCCAAAAGAGGGATGACAAACCAATTTTAATTACTAGCTTTAACAAAAGCTCACTCTCAGAACTCTCAGGACTCACTTGAGCTGAAAAACCAGACGGGCTACCTTACAAATTTACATAATAAGATGCACGACAAAAAAAAAATCTAAACTATCAATTTTGATACACCAAGAGCACTCCAGAATGGTTTAGAAAGAGCGACGGAGCACGCCAGCGTTTCCATTCAATTTGCCCTTTTCCTAATGCCAAAATGATATTTTCGAAGAATCAAGCTCCGCCTCACAAGGCGACTGTTCTTCGATGTCATGGTTTGCAGCCAAGGGGACAATGGCCTGTATCTACTTTAAATTTAGCCCTCCCCTGAGATAACACTGCCACTGATGAATGCTCTACACAATGCAGGCGCACTCCTCTCCTGAAGCGCAGTACGTTATCTCACGAGAGCCCAAATTCTGGCGCAAGCAACGCGCAGCTTTGCTGGATACCATTGTCGTCCTGATATAAAACGGCTGTCTCCTTTTTTTCGTCGCTGACTGCTTTCATCGGTTCTGTCCCGCTGAGAGCATCGGTTCGGTTCCGGACTCAGCGAGCGCTAAGATTGTCCTAATGTCCGTTTTTGTTTACGTGTACCAATAATTGTCTACTACTGATACAGTAAGCTATCTAGCTTTCCTGAAAGCTTAACCTAAGCCTTGACCTAACGGCTACCTCAATGGTTAGGGAAAGCTTAAATGATCCGCTCATATGATCAATGATCAATTGTCTTTAAAGAAGACCAATAAAACAGAGACAAACACTTCTTTCTAGAATGTTCGCCCGGTTGAAGCAAACTGCCTTTGCTAATGCCTCTGAGTAAATCTCACTGGGCTCTCCTGAGCCTTCAATTACTCTCATTTCTAAGCCTTGCAAAATACACGGCGCTATCAACCAAACGCTTAATCCTTCGCAGTTTGTCTAACGACTTATTCTTACGTTACGTTGTAACGCACAGTGAACAACACAAAAGTAATCCTAGGTGCGATACTCATCAAATGCACCTCACAATAATGCAGAGGGTTTCGCTAAAACTGTGCACTAATGGCTCTCAATTTTCATAACGCGCAACGACAACTGCACTGTGTCGTGCCAAATTCAAGCAATTTACAAATTATTCGGCCTATGGTAACTTCTTCCCCAAATGCTAATTCACGACAAATCCACATGACAGTGAAGGCATACTAAATTACTCTCAGCCTTTGAAAATACTAGAAAAATAACAATTTTCCAGTTTTTACCTTCGGTACATATTAGCCCTAATGATTAAAGCAAATCGATGTTAACTTTCAGCCTTCGGTTCGGCGGTTTTCCTTCTGAAAAATTTACACCGCGTTACGTTACTTACAAAATTAAAAGTACTGAAATTACACCTACAAAGTAAAACTAAGTAACCACACGAAATAAGTATGTGTTACTCAATCTGACCACCCCCTTTTCTTAACTAGATTCGCTTGAATCGCACACGATGGGGTCGTGGTCCCGGCAGTTTTCGAGCACGCCAGAAACTACAAAATGCACAAACTCTAAGCAGTGCACTGCCGTCACACCTCAATTTCAACTTCGGCCTATTCCCCGCAGGAATTTGCAAGTGACGCCAGTAGCTGGTGGGGAGCCTGTGCCATTTCCTCTTTGTGTTCACCCCTACGCGGTATTTAGCCACTCTGCCCTTCCGACTTTGAGCCTTTGGGCAAGGCCGCTTTCCCGAAGTTGTCGAACGCAACCTCGCTTTTCGTTGGGGTAATGCACCTCGTTTCCCCCCTCTGCACCTGGCTTGCCGCTTGTACCTCTCGGAACGCCACCATGGGCGTTTCCTGGAACGGATTAACGGCCTACCCTCTCGTCTTTCTTGTGACTGAGTGGGGCTTGTCCTAGGCTTGCGCAGTGACGAATGCCTCCGCTTCTTCCTTTTTCTGCGATGTTTGCAAACCAGCGCGGTATTATCGCTGCACTGCTGAAGCGTGGCGCTCTTGCTCTCATCAGCCACTGCGCTAACCATGCCTAAATTTGACAATGTCGAAAGGTCCCCCTGAGGCACGAAGAAGGTTTCCAGCCTCTTACTGGGCCCATTAGGGCTGCTGGCACCCTCTTCATCCACGCAAGGAGCGTCTTTCGACATCGTCCCCACCTCCAGACCGGCCACGGCCTCGTTCTCTACATCATTTACACAGACGCATTCGAGAATATGAGGGCCCTTCTCTGGCGCAATCTGTTCCTGTCGCGCTTTATGAGGCGCCTCAACTTCCGGCGCTTTGCGACGCGCCTCCCTTTCAGACTCTGGTCTGATTCTTTCTTTCTTTTTGATAACAGAAGTTCCAAATTTTCTGATCAGCTCTGCTTTGATAACTTCATAGTTGTTCGCGTGCTGCTCACTGAGTCGCGCAACAACATCCGCTGCCTCGCAGGGCAGAACCGTGCGTAGCCTCTGAGACCAGGTGTCTCGCTCACACTTCAGTTGACTACACTTTCGTTCAAACAGTCTTAGATACAGGCCCATATCCCATGATACCTCATATGGCTGCATGTACCTAGACATCTCGAACTCTGCCTCATTTTCGAGAAGTACTACTCCTCGTTGAGGTCCCAGCCTCATACTCAATTCGTAGTCTTGTTTGAAAAATTTTAGCTTGAGGCTTTCTCTTTCATCTTCACTCTTTCCCTCCATCTTAGCTGCTCTTAGTTTTCTTTCGATGATGAGGTCCCATTCTTCACTTAGTTCCTCATCATCAGCCCCCAAATCATTAATCGCTTGAATGATTATAGGTTTTCGTGCCAAACCCTTTGTATCGATCCCCAATTCCTCACACAACAGCAACAAGTCTGACTTCTGCAGCTCCCGTAAGTCCATGATCGTACTGAGTGCTCGCTACTTCCAAAAATAACTTCCCGAAACGGCGAAACTGAGTCTTTCGGCAAAGTTAACTACCAGTTCTAAAACTTAACCCTCTTTTAGAACCTGGTTCACTCAAAGGAAAAGCCAAGCACTCACCCATACTTGATCCATGTCTCGAGCCAGCTGCTTCTCCTGGGCCGACTGTTGTTGTCACTTGTAGCTTCGAATCCCACCGCTGCCACCAGTTGTTGGGGCTCGGGGTGCTGAGTCGTATCCCACCGTTGCCTCCAGTTGTTGGGAATCCCACCGCTGATCACCAGTTGTTGTGATCCCGGGGTGCTGTGGTAGCGTGGTGTAGCTTCGGGTTGAGGAAACGAACGCTTACGAGATGGGGATACGAAAAACAAACAGGTTTATGGCACTATTTACAAGTATTTACAGCATGAGGTTAAGAGTTCGCAAACCACGAACGTGGTGGTTGAACCTTTACTTGGTTCAGAGCCTTCACAAACTACGAACGTGGTGGTTGAACCTTTACTTGGTCCAGAGCAACGTCCCGCACTCGGCGGCGTCCTTATAAGCCCTGTCGGGCTCCTCCTTCTTGCGGGGAACACCAATCACACACACACACAACAGGTGAAAGGTACGAGCAGGCACGGCGCACGTGAACATCCAATTTCGAGTCAAGAGCACTGCACTTAAAGGTGGCGCCAGAGAGGCTCTTGCTCGTCGTGTATGTCGCTGGTCGAGGTGTCCCAAGCTTCGGACAGCAGACATCAAACGGTCCGCCAATCTGTCCGCTCAATTAGCAGGGCACTTTGTGGCGGCGGTCGCCGTTTCTTCAAAGGAATACGCTCTTTGTTGTCCCCTCTGGAACGGCTTACAGCTTCGTGGCGACAGGACGTCTCATCTGCCGGCTAGCAGGGACAATAGCTGGCGAGCATAGACATTCGGCGAGTCGGCTACTTGTTTGAGGATTAAAAGAGCGCCGCTCCCCCGTCATCTCTGGACGCTGGTTCCGAGAAAACTGGAGTTCCAGGCGTGGGAACGCGGCCCGGCTACGCTTCTCAGCGACAGCATGGCGCCTGCTGACGCCGGTCATAACACCATCCAAACCCAGGGGATTGCCCTCGGATTCTTCTACTGGCGCGGTGCACAGGAGTGACACCGGTACGTTGCTTGTGTTCTTGCTATGTGAAGGGGTAGGGTGTATAGATTACCCAGCCCGTCCACCACTTTTGTCACGCACCAAGAGTGGTAGAGACAAGACAGGAACAGCGGGCGTGTATCTTCAAAGGAATCGCTATCCACACTTCTTCTTCGTTCTCTTTGCCCTTTTCGGCTCGCCAGGGCTTGCCTGCTCACAAATCTAGGTGGCAATATACAAAGTGTGGTATCGCTTGACGGGAATAGATTACGAACGTAAACGACACATCCGAACTTGATAATCATGACACGGAAGTCATGTACGGCATTATTTAGCTTCACTTCGTACTTGTTGTGCTGATTTTAAAGTGACATATCAACATTTCTCATTCGTGCTTCACATAGCATCGATTCCCACTGAACGTGGGATCTGCCAAGATTTTTTTTTTGTGCCCAGTGAATGTGAGCTCTCTAACGCTTTCACTGTCGGCGCTTCTCTAGCGTTTGTCTGTGTCATACCCATGTGAAAGCTATCAGCAGAAACTGATCCGCATGTGCTCGGCACCATGGCGGTCATGGGATGGATGACGTCGCTCACAGAGGAGCCAATGGCAAACTACAATAATCCATACATACATGCCCATACATGGAGCCTTTTTCTAATGAGTAAACGTATTATGCACGTTGGTGCCAGCTATACCCGCGAGTAAGACTGCGTCCGTTGACTTTATTAACTTTAATTGTAATTGTTATTGATTACAATTGTGCTGTGTATATGTATCTATCGCTCCCTCGAATTCAACGAGAATGCTGAATGCTTGTAACTTGTTGTTTCACGTTCTTACTACCTTTGCGTGTGTGATCAGGCAAACGGGTTTGCAATTTTTCTTGTTACGGGGTATGCGCTAAATGTGTAGTAATGCTGCGTCGCTTTCATCCGCAGACTGCCACAACTGCCGTGCCAAACTTCCAGAGCCTAATAAATGGGAGATACAACACACGGTGAGTGCTTGTTGGCTCCGCATTATTTATAGCTTTGTTGGCTGTGCTAAAGGAAAACTTTCAGTAGTATGTGTTCGATAGATCGGTATGTTACACTATACCACGTGTCGCCAATCAGTGACGAGTTCGCTGCATGCTTCTGCGCAGAGGTAAGATGGCCCTGTGTGTGCCAGTAACCTTTTTTGTGAAGATTATATTGATTTGTTTTCCCTTAGGAGGCAATCAGGTGCTAGGGAATTTCATGTTTCTATGGTCAATGCACGTTCCTGTGGTCAGATGCAATCCCAAAGCCTGCCATAGACAAAAGAAGATGATAGAAGAAAAAAAATAAATGAAGCAGGGTAAGTGATACAGATCACGCAGTGTGAAACTATGACACTGGATGCAAGCACCGATCTTCAAAGGAGGCCGTGCCGGCTCAGTGTGGAGTGTGCGCACCTTGGTTCAGGTTTCTGTGCATCCGCCGTCAGGAATGAAATGTCAAGGACTTGTAATGCTGTATCCGACTGAAGGGACTAACAATGATTCTACCAGTCTGCATAGTAGTACTGAGCAATATATTGTGCATATACCCATTCGCTGTTGCTCTGGCTGTGATGCAGCGAGTTGTAAAGCATCGATCAGGAAAGCACAATAATAATAAGAAAAAACAAATGATCATAATAAACTATTATTGTGTCTAATAAACAAAGAAACCCTAAATTGACATTTACTGATAAGGAATGTTACATTAGAACACGTGACTGCAGCGTCCATCTCCGTTGTAGACGTCGTACTGTATCAGGCACAACTGCCTTGTTTTCTGTTGCCTTTTGAACTATCCTCCGCGTAGTTCTTCCGACTGAGAATAGCAAAACGGTATTGATTAGAGAGATGAGTGCCATTTGAATTCTCTCTAATGACAAATATGACACGTGGCCATGTTTATGAAGTGACAGTTCCCCATTGC
Organism: Rhipicephalus annulatus; assembly: GCA_013436015.1. Lineage (NCBI taxonomy): Eukaryota > Metazoa > Arthropoda > Arachnida > Ixodida > Ixodidae > Rhipicephalus > Rhipicephalus annulatus. The sequence continues at coordinate 98,469 of WOVY01001062.1, read as the reverse complement.
GCGTTCTTTTTCTACCCGAGATAGCGAATCACTCCTAAAATCTTAGCACAGTATTTAAAGAAAAGCACTAGTGGACATGCGTGCCCCCTACTGGCTAAACACAAAAGAGGCAGTGCATATAGGCATAAATGAAAAAGCTTACATAGAAGTAACGTTTTACATCGAGGCCAGACCAATTAGAAGAGCAGCAAAATTTAAATACTTTAGAACTGTGTCAGAAGCTCACGTTGGGAAACTCACTCGTAAGTTGGCTTACTCGGCCTCATTCATACTCGTATCAGGCTCTCACTCTGAGTTTGAGTGAGTCCGGGTCAGCAATGTTTCTGGTTACTTTCATTCCGAGTGAGTCTTGTTGAAGAAGATATTGGTGAATTGAAGTACGAGCGAGACCTAAGCGCAAAAGATTTCGTGCGTGAGTCTCATTCAGCTACCCCTTCTGTTACCGTCCTAGGGTCAAAAGACACTGAGGTGTTTTCCGAGCAATCCAACTGAGTAAAATTTGAGGTGTTACACTTGCCGCATTCCTAAAACGCTTACAGTGTGGGCAAGACAATTGGGAAGATACTCGTGACACACACGCGAAAACCCCCGAGAGTGACACACTCGCACTTTTTGCGCGAATTAGGACCGCAGCTCAAGAGAACTGAGATGCTTGATACTGCGAAGCAGCCTTGCAACCTGCAACACAGTCGTGTCGTGTGGATGGGTCTCGTTCATTTTGAACGGTCAAGACTAATATAATAAACTTTAGTTAATTGAAAGGTAGCACACGTCTTCGTTACTCTATTTGTGCCGTAGTTTCCCTTGAGCCGTGATCATTATGAAATAAAATACCAACGAGCCCATACACGTATACATGACTTTTTTTCACCAGAACACCTAATGCGGTGAAATGCATGGGCGTTCAAGAGTGGCGAACATTTTTCGTGAATCTTCATGACTGAAAGTGTTTGACTAAGCCCTTGGCTCTCTGAAGCTGCTGTCAAAATTCGAATGAAGCACACCGACATTGCCAAGTTTTGATTAACCTGGCTCTGCATGCTGGCGGTCAACGCCTGTGGCCACAAAGGGCGCAGTCGAGACATGTTGCTCACGAACCATCCGCGACAGTACTTAGCTTCAACATTCAGACACTGCTTGCAGGTGAATTATAAGTGCGTATGCGGCGTGAACTACCCATTTGCTGTGGCACCACGGGCGCCTACCCTGTGCTTATGGAAAAGAGAAACCCCCCACTAACTCAAGTGGCGTGGCCTAGAATGGTAACAGAATGTAAAGGTGCACACGCCAAGTTCAGTTTGCCTAAATGCTAGGAGAGTATTCATGTCATGTAGGAATGTTTATGCATCACATTTTGTCATTTTGCATTGATGCTTTGCAGTAAAAGAAAACTGCCATGTCTTTTGTGACCGAAGTTTTTGCCCCATTTTTAGACTTGTATTGAGTGTGTTGGGATTACTTGCTTTATTTACTGAAAGCAAAGCTATTGTAAGTGACAGCAGTCATTGAAAACATATTCTATTTGAATTCTATGGCATTACCCTTAGCAAGCGTTAATATATTAGAGTTAACGAGCACGATGTGTTGATGTTGTTCAAAGATGTCAGGTATTCTATTGACAAGCTGACGAGATTGTTTTATATTAAGATAAAATACTGTTTGTATGCCTTGACCTTACCCCAAGAAGTGCAATGAAGCTCACTCGTTACACTTCACCAACTCCTTTTTCAATGCAGTTCAGCGTCGAAAAGTTTCTGGACAGTGGGGAGCTCACAGATTTCGAGTTCCGAGTGAAGCCCGAGAACTATCCCGACATTGCCGAACGGAAGTTTCGTGTGCACAAACAGTTCCTCGCCATGAGAAACGAAGTGTTTTACGCGATGTTTTTTGGAGACTTGGCCGAGAAAAGCGAAGTGGTCGTCACTAACGTACACCCAGACGGCTTTGATTTGCTGCTCAGGTAAGACAATGGTCGTGGTGTGTCAGCTGCAGCGTTCTGCAGGGAGTTTGGTATAAGGTTGCATCAGCATCAATACGACTGCGCAGAAAAGCACTCTTCCAGGAAAACTTGTCCCGCTCAGCGTCGAGTATACATTAAAGCCATTAAAGAACGCCAACTGGTCGTGGTTGCGGCGTGTTCAATTCGGGATCTAACTAAAATAATAACTGAAGAAATGCATTAAAATAAACGAAGTTAATTAGCAATTTTAATTGCTTGTGACATATTTAATACAAGCTCTAGTTCAGCGAGGCTTGAGGCAGAAGTGCACGCCTGAAATGAGTATGTTCGTGACACAACGCAATGTAAAGATAACAAATAATAAACATGAGGCATCGCCCAGCATAAGTCACTCTTTGAGAAAACACATAAATTTCCTCCCCCATAAATAAGTCTCTCTAGTGTCTTTTTCATTGATCTTTGAATCCTATACATTCACACAAATTGGGTCTTTTTTTGTCCCCATGTCAGCGCTTCTTTTATTTGTTGTTCGTATAGTCCCTGCTGTTGCTTAAACATGATGAATTGTGGTCGATGTGTTAACATTACGCAACTTGCCTTGTTAAGCTACCTGTCCGTGAAGTGTCCTTCTGATCAACCTTTCAATTCGTCCACTCAGGTTCTTCTACTCCGGTAAGCCCAAGATAAAGAGCATCAACGACGCGCTGCACGCGAGGTTCGCTGCCAGGAAGTACCTGGTTCAGGGGCTCAAAGAGGCTTGCAGTGACTACATAGCAAAAAATCTCAAGGCTGATGGGCTGTGCTCTTTCATAGACTACTACATGCAAAGCCGCGAGCCAGAAATGGATGCCATCGTGGATTCACTCCTGATGTCCAGTAGGCCCGGCCATCCTCACCTCGAAGAAGTTCAACTTTGCCCTCGAGGAAACTGTTCGGTACATCGTGGATAAAATCAGGAAGGTTCCTGAAGATAGCTTGATTAGAGCAGTTTTCGGCTGGGCCCAGGAACAGTGCGTCAAAAGTCTGCAGTCAGACAACCCGATCGAAATCAAGGCACTCATGCGCTCTTTCTTTCCCAAGCTGCGTTTCTTGACCATGACAGCAGAAGAGTTCGTAATGGGACTCAGTACCTGGGGTCTGCTCAACGACGCCGAGAATCTTGCAATACTTCGCAATATTGTAAAGAGGGGATCTCAGCCGCTGCCGGAAGGGTTCTGCAATGACACCACCGGTCGCTTCTAGTCATGCAAGCAGTGATATCCTCCATGTCACACAGGAATGTGTGGAAGCGGTTTAACTTTTCGTGGTTTCTCTATATATGCTACTGGCGATTATGGCCACGCAGTTCTATTGAGCACCAGTTGATGTTTATTATGTTTAGCTGCGGGTCAATAAAGTTTTGTTTATTAAGGATCTGCTGATCTGCTAACGTCAGAGTGTGTTTTTCTTTCTGTCATTCGGCAAAAGTCCTACAACTTCAAATATTGCGATTTTCTGGAACCACCTTGCATAGACACTAGGAGTGTGCACGCGCAGAGTGAATTTTGGAATTGAATCGAATATTTGTGACAACAAATCTAGTACAAATATTAATTGAATATTTTTTTCGAATAACACTCCAACAGTAAGTAGACCATTTCCAAAGTATTGAAAACCACAACGTTTTATTTGAAACAAGTATTGACAAAGTTTTACCAAAGGATTTTACAGCCAGTCTTAATCGACTCGAAGTATCAGGAATACGAAACTAAGGTGAGCTATACAGCAGGGACTAGAGCCATAGTAATTTTTTGTAACTGCAGGTGTAAAGACGGCTTTCACTGATGTTATCAGCCTGAGACTTTGTCGCCTTATTACAAAGTTGGGAAAAACTAATGAATTTTGAGCCAAACATCGCTAATGCAGCTGAAAATGTACGAAGCAGATCAACCTGTCATTACCACATGGCCTGACCTCTTTCCAACGACCAACTCGTCAATCAATACACATGATGTGACGTTGGTGCGTTTCTGCGCTACTCTTGACTCGCTGTCCAGCGTGGCACAAGGACTTTTTCCAAGATGGTTTCAAGCAGCGGCACGGTGCTGTGGTAGATGAACTCAGTACCACACAGCGCGCCTGGCCTTGATCCCGGCTATAATTCTGATATTTCTTAGTGTTAGCATTATACACCCTGCGTTTTACAGCAAGAGCTATTATGAGATCTCAAGAACGGCCGGTTTGGGTGGAATAGTAGTGTGCCACCACCGCTGATGCCCGCAACTGGTATTCTACACAATAAAAAAAATATTTGAGATGGAGCGAGATTTTAAACAACCCTATGCGTGGCAGTACAGTACTCTACCACAGATCCACGCTGGTGCTTAAAACCGCAGAAAGGGCACTATGCCCGTGTAATGTGGCATGAAGTGGCACCTTAACACTGGAACAAATATAGCATGGGGGAAGAAAAAAAACAAAATTTCAACGTCACACAACACTAATGGCGCAACGAGTGTGCGGTTTAAAGTTTCCGCACCCATTACAGAGGGCGGCCATAATTCTTCATTGTCATGCGTCGCAGCATTAGGAAAAGGCACATAATGCCTTGCAGATGTGCAGCTGGTGCCTCACCTCACCGCAGAATGATGAGTAATGGCACACTTTTGCTTCCATAATTCGCAAAATTACGATAATCTGGCGTACAAGGTACCGTGCTGCAGTATTTGCGGTGATCGCCTGAAGAGTGTTTACAACGGTCATAACAAAGGTCTTTAGTTTCCCAGCGACTCTGCTGCATATTCTGTACAGACCTAGCGTTTTTTTCTAAATAAAAAGCTTAAGCCTTCAACCTCAATATTCGTATCCCCGTAATGGGTATGAACCACCTGCGCCACGAAGAACAAACATTCCTGGACGCTACGCCGCATGGGCGCCGCGGGCGATGGCGCCTGTGCGGAGCGACCACCGCCGCCTTCTCACCTTTTGGACGTTCGCCTTCCAGGTGAGCTTGCATTATCCAAGTTCAACAGGCGCCCCGTTACCGTTTGGGCGAACTTATGCTACTCTCTGTCAACTACTGGAAGTTACTGCTGCATACGTGACGTGCGTTCTTGCGATAGTACAGTAGGTTCCGTAGTATACGGGTCATTTCGGAAGGTGTGAAGTATCACAAGCACGGACGCACAGCGTGAAGACGCCCGCATACCGACGGTTCGCATTGGCCGGGCAGTTCAATTCCATTACTGTAAGTTCGCAAACGCAGGAAAGGCATCTTGACAGTTTTATCAAGTTGGTAAATAGCGTCCCATGCATAAAGCTGATGTCATCAGATGCATTAATAACTGCAAACGTAGGCAAAACACGTTACCAAGGTCATCTTGGCCATTACTATAAGCCTTACCTAGATTCTCGTTTATACTCGCATCTGCTCACAAATATTCCAAAGCAGTACTGTTCATACACCATTTCAACATTAATTCATGGCAGGCGCAAATCACATACAGGAGATGCCTTTAACCCCCCCCCCCCTTTTCTTGTCACCACGAGCTCTTCTTTATAAATACCCCCTTATGTTCTCATTTCCTTCAAGAAGAAAAAAAGTCCCTGCTGGTTTGAAACCACCCATAACCAATATTGGAAAGTACCATATGAAAAGGTGCCAAGAAAAGCACTGATTATATTGATGTAAAAAGCATTGACATTATGCTCGAAAAAGCTAATTTATACTTACGGATTCATGGGTCAACTCACCAGGACTCGATCAGACTCGGATTGAGTCGTGCGTTGGGATATCAGTGAGTCCGGTTTAGGAAAATTTCGGAGCTGGGGTCCCGAGTGGGTCCGGCTCAGGAAAATTTTAAGAGGGTCCGAGCGAGTTGATTGTTTAGTCAGTGTGAGTGAAGTGCACAATTTTCGCCGCCCTATGTAGCTTGGTGAAAAATCTTGTGCAGTACAACTAGCTTATTATTTCCCATAGGGGCAGTTGTTCCGCAAATTTTGAAGGTTAGCATGTTCCAACAAATGATGTGCTAACATCGTTTAACAATTAAGCTTAAAAGTGTTAATGCTGAAATCACGACATAGCATATATTTATTGTGAGAACAGTAGTAAAACAAAAAGAAGTTTGGCACGCGTCTCGAGCAGCCGTGAATATGGAGAAAAGAGATTTTGTTAAGGGGGAACAAAACACTCTAAATGTGCAGAGAAAAAAAAAATCTCGAGTTGTAAGGGTGATAGGAGTGTGCCCCCACCATAGTTTCATAGGACGGATACTAACAAGGTAGAGCAGAGAATATCCAAATAAAGATTAACTTCAAAGCAACGTAGTCTGTATAAGTACATAATTGCAGTACGTGCGTTTCTCATAAATATATCTTGTCACTGTTGTTAAATTCGAAGAACTGACTCGATTGGGAAGCCAAAGATTGGCGCACCAGGCCTGTGCTCCTTCCCCGTGATTTTTATTATTCTTCTTTTTCATGGTGTACTGAACACAATATGCATTCACCACGTTTGCCGTGCCGGACCTGACAAATCAAGAAAGTACTCCCTCTCCCCGCAAAAATTACTATCTACGCCCTTGCACTTACTCACTAATGTTTGAAGTTTGAAAAACAGAGTATCGACGAAAATGTGCTCTACTTTCGAAAAAAGACGTAATTCTTTTGTCACCCTATACCACTCGAAAGGCGCCTGATTACATTCCCATTCCATTCTTGCAAGCTTTCTGCTAATTTTTTTTCCGGGTTCACGAAAATGTGAAATGATTTCGGAGTCCCTTCAATTCCAGAGTGGCCGCTCTGCAGCAGTAGAATGGGCAAAGTTTACTCCGAAGAATTGCAAGAAGTGGAAGTGCGACAAGTTCAAATTCCCGAGAATGGAACTGGAATTGAGGTGCCCATTCCGCAACACTCTAACCGACGGAAGCCCGAGAAAAGTATAAGGCATAACAATACTTAGTGCTCGTAGCAAAAACTGAACAAAGAAAAGCTTGGAATCACTCAGAAATAAGATCCTAGGTCGAACACTACCTACCCCGTTCATAGCACGCTTATACAGCTAAACCTAGATATAACGAAATTGATCTATTCTTCGAAAAATTTGTTATAAAGAGGATTTTGTCATATGCCAGGTTCGACCCAAAATTCGAAAAATAAACCCACAAATAAACAAAAGGGGAACTGAATGCAGAGCGAACCTAGAACACCTATTTTACAGTGAGGAACTGCGTTATTATTGCGATAACAATCGTATGGACATTCTCGGCACGTTTTTGCCGTCGCCGCCATGTTCCGTAACATGCCCCCACGCTGACTTTCACGAGCGAGTAAAAGCACGCGAGCGCTGCTGAAGCAGAGATCAAAATAGTCGGCACATCCCATATCGCCTGGAAACTGCGTAAGATATCTCCAGCGTGTTTAAACTGCCGTCGAATGCTCAAACAGAAAGTAAACCACCCGTCTTGAACGAGCACTTTTCCCTGGAGCGGCTGTATTCGCTCACAGCAGCGTTTTGTACGAGCTCCGCGATACCGGATCCAAAAAGAGTTGGCTGCAAGCCTTAGTTCTTATATTATAAGAATTTTTTGCTTTCGCGTTTATAGTATTGCATTGTACGCGCCATCATATTACCAGAACTAATCGGCTAATCGCGAAAGCTACCAGACTGCGAAATCGCGGTGTCGCACAAGACGGAAGCGTGTTACGAGCCGACCTCCGAAGATCTGTTGTCACCGTGGTCACGGAGAGTATCCATCAGCGCCTAATCAGACATCCCCACGGTGGTGAGGACACGGTTGTCCGAAATGAGGAAAAGTGACAGTTTCGCCGTGAGCATGAAGCAATGAATGCGATAGCAACAACTTGCAATGTAACGCTGATAATGGCAAGCAGATCGAAACGTGCCGCGCGTGGCTCACACACGAGTGACGCACGAAAACAACATACACTGGACGAGAACGAACTAACGTTTATCGCTCTACACTTAAAGCACTGTTGATAAAAAAAACAAGGCACGAAACGTAATCACAGATGCATACATGAGTGCGAACTAACAATTAAGTGCCCCAGTTAATTTTGTTACTGTGCTGTGTTTAAAAGTGCACGCTTTTCGCAACCAGCGCCTGCCCATGAGCGAAGAGATGTTTGTGCGCCCGGCAAGTAAACGCAATCGTTCCGGTGAAAGTCGAAGGCGCGTGATTTTCCCCACCGAAGGGTAAGCGCGCGCACACAAGCATCTAACGCCCCCGCCGCTCCTATCCCAACTCGCGGGGCTAAGTACGCTTCGAAGATAAGCGCCTCGGCGCATCTGACGAGCTGCAGGGCGCCGAGCGCGGCCGGGTTTTTTAAAGACGATAGTCTTTCTTGGGGACCTTCGACGGAAAAAGTTTGGGCTGTCTGTCTCTCTGTCTGTCTGTACATTTTTCTGTTTATCCGTCCAAACGATGCCTCAAACGGCACCAAACAGCCAACCCCATCCGCAGCGGCCACGCACATTGCTCAAGGCTTAGGCGTTCGTTGTGCGATTGTCAATTTAAAAGCAATTATTGCTCATATCTGAGGCGCCACAACAACCCTTCGATGTTTTTTTCTATGTCTGCTTTTATACAAAAAGAGGTACACAGAAATGACTCTAAGGAATGTAGCGTTTAATCGCGCGGCGCTGACAGTGCAACGCGATGCTCAAAAAGGTGTTTACAACGCTTTGCTATGACGTCACGGTGGTGGCACCTGCCCATCGCTTTGCGTTCTACACCTTATCACCTCCGAAACGGGCGCGCATCTTTCTCCGCGGGCTGCACGCCTTCGTTTTCGAAGATAACTGCCAGATGGCACTTTTTTCCAACGTGCATAGATGCGCTCGTTTGCCTCCACCGCAGGCTTGAGGCACTCTAACGCAGCGCCTGCAGAATACCATTCACGAATTCTCTTGCGCAGAACATCAAATAAACGTTTTGTTCACTCTCTCCAGGCACAACACTATCATCTTTCGACGACATTTACAGTGTAACATGTAGATTCGGGCCAATTTATGCTCTTTGTTGAGTTTTCATAAAAAATTCAGCCGATACTATCCACATAATTGCTATCGCTATAAGAAAAAAAAGTTGAACGTCGTCGGGGCCACACCATGCGCGCGCAGTGAAACTGCACGCGCGCGCAGCGTCGACAACGAAGAGCGAATGACACGGACACAGACACAGATACCGCGGAAAACTATTCTGTAAAGCGCCCTCCATAGGCAACGTGGCCTACTAACTAAAAGCGTAACACTGCCAACGCGCAAAAGTAGTTGTTTTTTTATTTTGGTTTGGAGGGGGGGGGGGGGGCTCACTTGCGCATGCGCCCTCGGCGGCAAAAACGGTGGCAACGCCGGCTCGTGGGGTGCAGACCCACGAGCCGGCGCGCCGCTGCCGCTTCGTCGATGGCTGGGCAGCCGCGGAAGATGCACGCTCGTATCGAAATGCGAAAATGTGGAGCAAAACTTTTTGATTGTCCGTGTGGAAAATTCGTTATATCAAGGCTGTCTCCCGCTGTTACATTGTTACATAGAGGTCGCATATACATGTGCTTCTCTACAGTGACGGCGGGAAAAAAAAACTTCGTTATATTCAGGAATTCGTTACACATAGGCTCTTTATAAGCAGGTTTAACTGTACCACTGGTGAGGCTGTGCATAGTTTTTTGCTTTTGAGTATTTTTGAAAGCTCGCTCTTATAACAAAGCGTCCACTTTGTACAAGACAGTACATGAAGCGGGCCTTTGAGCAACGTGCAATTTGTTCCATCCCAGAGCTTGGTCTTTTTTCATGTTAACGTGAACATGTCTGTTATATAAGTGCTCTGCTTCATTTATGGGTCTGTTCAATTCGCCTGCAACAATAGAAACCGGTGCACGGCTGTGCACGAGAAGTTCAGTGGTGCAGCCACAGTGCTACACTCCAAACAGCTGATGAGGTACCGACAAGGTGCAGGCCTTATTTGTATTTTCTTACTGAACACTGTCCAACTAACAGTCACCGTTGACAAGCCGTACAAGTGAGCAGTTTATGAGACGCAAACATCTTGGCAAAACACACCGCGTTAGTACAGGTGGGTACGGCGCCTTTGCCTAAGTGCTACGTCGTCTGCTAAGCTGCACGCTTGGCTGCACCATCAGCGCACTAGGGGCAGGAAAATCGTGAGCCAACGCTCACTTTTCCGGCACATTTTGAAAAGCGTGGCGTGGTTCAGAGGTCGCCATTGCTGCACCACTGAAACGATTGTCAATGGGCAGCACGTCCTGAAGTGATTTATGTGGTGCAGGTGAATCGAACAGACACTGTCTCAATTCTACTAAGTATAGCATCAGTGTATACTACTTGAGGCAACCTAGTGCATTGCCTAAGTGCGTTGTGGTATGAGGTTCATCGTGTATTAAACATTTATGAACTGTATTTTTCGGCCGAAGTTACGTTAAAATATTTCGTTTTGCTACCATTAACGAGGGAAAATGTAGCCGCTTAATCTAACGAAACAGGAGCGAAATATAATTTCCCAGGGTTGAAACCAGCTCAGCCGTGCAATAGCAAAATTTTTAACAGCCGCGTGGCTTCCGTGCTAACGTTGCCATGCTGAGCATGCAATTAAGCGTGGTCGATATTGTGCCCTGTACAGGTGCTGGCGGTGGTGACGGCATTTGTTGACCGGGGCTACTGGCAGCAGACCGAGGAAATCGGTTTGCTGGACAGGATTCGCGAGCGTGCCATCGTAGCAGGCGCTGCTGTTCCACGAGATTCTAGCAATCCAGGTGACGGGTAAGTCCACATTCCGGTGACCTAATGTACGGCACGTGCCATACGAGTGAACACAGTGGACAGTTGTGAATTTCGGAGTTCGCGAAAGTGTATCATATACTCTTATGCACCATCGAATGGATGTGTTTGATAAACGTTTATGCTGTGACGCTTTGTTACATTAATTGTACATATCATTATGAGACAGTGTAAAAATGGAGCTGATATTTTGCTACGCTAACGTCACTTATAAATTCTATCTTGAAATGTGGCAGAGTAAGGGTCGCAACATTCTAAGTATTTTTTTTTCTGGAAAGCCCTTCAAAGCTTCGCCCCACTATACATTCTACAGTATTTTCGTAAGCATGACCTCGTACACAAAAATGGAGGTGCGCCCTCACACACTAGGCACACGCATTTAAGTGAATATTAGGATGATAAAAGGTGGCTAGGAGTTTAAAGTGGTGTGAACATTCGATGCATTTATGAAAAAGAAAAAATATGTATGCTCAGTGTGGTGACCCACACGAAGGCGTCCCATGTGCTTGGGTACTTCAGTAGAGTGGGGCCGCAAGTGGTGGACAGGTGGTACGTAACTAGCGTGACCGAGAGACAAAGATAATTGAACCATTTGAAATACACAGCAGGGCAATAAGAAAGGATTGTAGTGGCCGGAAGATGACGCTAAGTTGAGTAATAGTCATGGATTGCTGACGTCATGAAGTGAGCAGTGAATGAAACGCAAGAAAAAGTGCATTAACCCACTGCTAGGCAGCATGGCGTTATCAAATTTCCTCGCGCTATAATATGTTGCAGTGTCATCATCATAATCAATTACTTTAGAATGCAGTGCAAATGCAGCATCAAAAGAAACAGTGAAATAACATTTTCGTGAGTCATTTCCGAAGCCTAAACTCTACTACAATTCCCAGAGGGCTTGGTTTCGTGAATCTATCCTTCAAGCTCAAGCAAGGTCATGGTGTAAGATGTATATTTTACACGATGACCAAGGTCATGTCAGCGTCACCGAGGTGTGAAAGTTGCACAAAAAATATTCACCTATTGCCCGCTAGGTGACGTTAAGTCCTGGACGATAAGTTGGCGCCGACGTTTCACCAGCGTTTGATCACAATATGATCACTCACTGCGTGTGCTTGCCTCGCGGGGACTCCGCGGAGAGGTGCCGACGCCGCCAAGCGGCACTTGTGTGCTGTCTTGTTGTGAAATGCAGCGTTCTCACGATGCTACAGCGCATGCGTCCTTTTCCTAGCGAAGAACTCAAAAAACGCCTCCTAATCTCGGAGGCTTTCGTTCTGTCAATACCGGTTTTCCCTGCCAAATTAAAAAAAAAGCACAGCATATTCAGGGAGGACATGATGGTGAGTGGGGCGAAGAGTGCGCCAGCCCGTCCGTGCTTCCGTCCGTCCATTCGTTCGTTCTTGCTTCCGTCCATCCGCGCTACCATCCATGCGTCCATCCGGTTGTCCGTACGTCTGTCCGTGCGTCAGAGGGCAACGCAGAAAAATAAAAACGCTGATTTTAGATCCGGTAGCTGCTGCGGAGAAGCTGTATGCGGCCGTCTGCGGCCAGTTTGCCATAACCAGGCAAAGAGGAAGAAGAGGGGAGGCAGGGCCACTGACTCTGGAGGCTCGCAGTGAGTGTCGTAGTGAAAATACTATTGGAAATGTCAATCGGGTCACCCAGCTGGTAGAGCTCAAAAAGAATCGCAGGTCTAGTCCTTTCCCAAAGCAACCGCAACCGATCGGGGAAATTCGTTTGGCCACATTCAACCCCAATTACGTTTTTTGCATGCATCATTCATTCAATATAAGGGATGCAGTGTATGCCTTTATAGGAGCTGCCAACGGAGATGGCACAATAGTGTACCAAGTGAAGCAATCAATGATATTGAAGTGTTGTCATTTGGTCATGAAATGCAGTTTCAAGTGACCTATTTCAGCTTTGGTAATGAAAGCAAGACTTGAAAAACCCGATGAATTGATTGAAAATACGGGCACTGCTGTTAACAACGTGAAATTGTACACGATTGAATAACTGATTGACTGATTGTCGATTGATTGACTGATTACATTTCCAGGTCGAATGGTGCTAGAGGAGGTGTGACGTCGGCGATTCCCTGTGACCTCTTCAACCGAACCGAATGGAGCTGCTGGCTGATGTGGCCACTGAATCGAACCTCGCGTCTTCAGCTGAGGCTTAGCGTGGCCGACGACGCGCTCGATCGGCGACGGCTGCGAGTGGCGTGGAGACGGAAGCACAAGATACGCGGCCAGAACCTGTACGCCGTCGAAGAGATCAGCGAGAGTTCAAGTCAGTTGTTTCACTTGTCACATTTCTGCCTTACTGATTAGTAAATGCAAATTATCGCATAGTATTCGTGACTCCGACTACTGCTGCTTCGCGGTGCGCAGCACGCTTTGATAAGTAGAAAGCCTTAGGTGCATTATCAAACGCAAGAAGTGGGCATCTGTGGCGTGAGCACGAGTGATTCAAAAAGCTGTCACATTATTGCATCACCATATGACGTTACAGTTTGTCTAAATGCGTGACATTTTAATAACATCATCGCGGCAGCACTTTAACGAAACTACTCGTGACTTCTCGTGATGACGCCACTGACGCGGTCGTTCGGTCAAAGGCGGACAGATCACAGGATGGATGCTCTTCAAAGACGCTCTAGGCGTAGAACGCTTTTGAGCAGAATCAAAAGAATCGACAAAAAAGAGAGAAGGTGGTATATAGCCATCCACTTATCTTAGGAATTCACATAAAAACAGCACCAATAACGAGGGACAAGAGAAAGAAGGAGACAGACAGCGGCACTGACTTACAAGATTTATTTGCTAGAACCGCACAATGTATACTTGGGCAGTGCCCCACCGCGGTGGTCTAGTGGCTAAGGTACTCGGCTGCTGACCCGCAGGTCGCGGGTTCGATTCCCGGCTGCGGCGGCTGCATTTCCTATGGAGGCGGAAATGTTGTAGGCCCGTGTGCTCAGATTTGGGCGCACGTTAAAGAACCCCAGGTGGTCGAAATTTCCGGAGCCCTCCACTACGGCGTCTCTCATAATCATATCGTGGTTTTGGGACGTTAAACCCCACAAGTCAGTCAATACTTGGGCAGCATCTGTCAAAAAAGAGAGAAATACAAAACAAAGAAAACAGAATCCACCTAACAACTACATAATCCTTGCCACAACACAGTATGAACAACACGTGTGCTAACGTTTTGAAGAAAATCTAGTTCTTTTTGTGATAGCGCAATCGAAGGCCTGCTGACACATGCACTGCCCATCCTTTCTATCTCTGCAGCCTCATAAATTTCCCGTATCATCTGGTCCCGATTCCGCCTAATGATGGTACAAAGCTAAAAATCGGGGACACCACCGCAGTCTCGGCAATGAATGCTGAGGTGGACCGAAACTGTAGAGCAGACGTTGTGAGCGTGCTCTTTCAGCCGCTCATTTAAACACCTGCCTGTTTGGCTGATGTAGCAAATGCCGCAGGACAGGAGTAGAGAGTACACCACCCCTTCAATGCATGGAACGTACTTCTTCCGATGCTTGATATTGCAGCCTCGCTCAACCCTGGAACCAGGATTCACGGCCCTGCACAACCTAGCCCGTTTTTCTGGGGCAGAAAAAACCAGGTCTACGTCGCACCTGCTCGCCACTTTTTACGTTCCATGCATTGAATGGATGGTGTACTCTCTACTCCTGTCCTGTGGCAAGTGGTACATCGGCCAGACAGGCAGGTGTTTAGATGAGCGGCTGAAAGAACACGCTCACAACGTCTCCTCTACAGTTTCGGGCCACCTCGGCACAGTCATTGCCGATACTGCGGTTGTGTACCTGATTTTCAGCTTTGTACCGACATTAGGCGTCATCGGGACTAGATGATACGTGAAATTTATGAGGCGGCAGAGATCGAAAGGCTGGGAAGTGCATGTGTCAGCAGGCCTTCGATTGCGCTATCACAAAAAGAAATAGATTTTCTTCAGAACGTTAGCACACGTGTTGTTAATGGTGCGTTGTGGCGATGATTACGTAGTTGTTAAGTGAATTCTGTTTTCATTGTTTAGTTTTTTTCTCTTTTTTTCGTCAGATACTGCCCAAGTAAATATTGTGCGGTTCTAGCAAATAAATCTTGTAAGTCAGTGCCGCTGTATGTCTCCTTCTTTCTCTTGTCCCTCGTTATTGGCACTGTTTTTTTATGTGAATCATGTCGTACCAACTCGCCCAAGCGATCACGTTAGTTATGTAGGCTTATGCCACAGGAGCGAAAGAAAGACACGCCTGGACGATAACCGATGCCAGCACGGAACGTGAGCCGTGGCTTCACGTGCCACGGCCTAGCGCCTTCTTCATTTTCTTCTGTCGCCATCGCGCGCTCTCCGGTTTGCGCGCCGCCCGAACGACGGCGCAACAGGGCCCCCCGTGTAGACTGGAAGTCGGAATGTGACATGCCGTTTGTGTTATTCCAACGGAAGATCAGTCGTAGATGATAGGCTTTTAGGGCGGTCTCCAGGTACGCCGGCTTGAGTCGGTCCAAGCTGACTGTCTCTTCACGGCCGTTCTGAAGTAGAGTGGCAGTTTTGGGGGTGCGGTGAAGGACGCGGAATGGTCCGTCGTAGGCTGGTGTCAAAGGTGGTCTGACCGCGTCGTGGCGCACGAAAACATGTGTTGCAGTGGCCAGATCAGGGTTGACGAATATGGTCTTGTGTTTGGAAGGTCTGGGTGGAGTGGGCCAGAGGTCTTGAACGCAGTCGAGGAGGCGTTGTAGAAATTGCTGTGGCTGGTCTGGTAGCTTCGTTGACGTGAAGAAGTCTCCCGGAAGCCGTAGAGAAGTGCCATACAGCAGCTCTGCTGTTGAGCACTGTAGGTCTGCCCGGATGACAGCTCGTAAACCTAAGAGTACCAGTGGCAAGGCATCAACCCAGGTGGCTCTATTGAGGCGGGTAGTCAAGGCGGTCTTCAGTTGTCGGTGAAGGCGTTCCACCATGCCGTTGGCGCAGAGATGATAAGCCATGGTACGGCAATGTCTCGCTCCCAGGATGCGATTAAGGCAAGTAAACAGCGAGGACTCAAACTGACGCCCACGGTCTGTTGTCACGGTGCCAGGACAGCCAAAACGGGATACCCACGTAGAAATGAAAACGCGGGCAACTGTCTCGGCTGTGATATCTTGAATTGGAACAGCCTCTGGCCAGCGTGTGAAGCGATCGACCATGGTCAATATATAACGGTACCCCTGAGACACTGGTAGAGGGCCCACAATGTCTAGATGAACATGGTCGAAACGACGGCCGGGTGGAAGGAAAGGTTGGGGCGGCGTCTTAGTATGACGGGAGACCTTTGTCATCTGGCAGGGCAGGCACATGCGCGTCCAAGCGCGCACATCACCGTTGATTCCGGGCCAGACATAGCGCTGGGTGAGAAGACGCTGAGTAGCCCGAGTGCCAGGGTGACAGATGTCGTGTAAGGAGTGAAAAACGGTGCGTAATAATGAAGCGGGAACGAAAGGGCGGGGAAGGTCAGCTGAGACATCGCACCACAAGCGCTCAGATGATAATGGATGAGGCACCAGGCGTAGTCGGAGAAAACGGGGGTTCTCCCGAAAACCGGCAAGCTCTCTATCATTCTGCTGTGCCGAGAAGAATGAGGCCCAGTCGATGATTGGCGGTGGAGAGTCAACCGCGGCTATACGAGAAAGGGCATCTGCGGCGGTGTTGTCAGCTCCTTTCACGTGGCGGATGTTAGTCGTGAACTCCGATATATAAGCCAGATGGCGGAGTTCACGGGGCACGTACTTGGATGAGTTAGTGCGGAAAACATACGCCAGTGGCTTATGGTCAGTCAGCACGAAAAACGAGCATCCTTCCAGGAAATGCCGAAAGTGCTGTATTGCAGCGTAGATGGCTAGTAATTCCCGGCCAATGACGCTGTAGCGGGTCTCAGCAGGAAGTAGCTTCCGAGAGTAAAACGACAAGGGTCTCCGCTCGGAGTTAATGCACTGCTGTAAGACGGCTCCGACGGCCACGCTGGATGCGTCCACCATCAACCGAGTAGGGGCGTTGCTGCGTGGATGAATGAGAAGCACGGCGTTAGCGACCGCTTGCTTAGCAGCAGCAAAGGCGGCCTGGGCCTCTGACGACCAAGGAATGGCGGAGGACGGGCCGGCGGTCGACCGAAGGAGGTCGGTGAGCGGTCGTAGCAGTTCGGCACAGTGTGGTATGAAGCGCCTGGAAAAATTCACAAGCCCCAGGAATTGGCGTAATTGGCGCAGTGTTGTAGGCTGAGGATAATCCTTAATTGCTTTAACGTGGGACCGGAGAGGGCGTATTCCTTTGGATGATATGTGATGGCCCAAGAACTCGAGCTCAGATGCGCCGAAAGTACACTTAGAGGCGTTCACAACGAGGCCATACTGCTGAAGACGTTGGAACAGAGCGCGTAGATGGTGCTCATGATCTTCAGGTGTGCAGCTGGCGATGAGGACATCGTCAAGGTACGCAAACACAGTAGGAAGACCCTGTGTGACCTCAGAAATGAACCGCTGGAAAGTTTGAGCCGAATTGCCGAGTCCAAAAGGCATCCGCACGTATTCAAACAACCCAAAGGGCGTCGTGATGGCGGTCTTAGGTATGTCGGCGGGCTCGACAGGAATCTAGCGGTACGCCTTAACAAGGTCCACTTTGCTGAAAATTGTGCAGTCGTCGAGGCGCGATGTAAAATCCTGGATGTGAGGTAGAGGATAGCTGTCGTGGACAGTCTTGGCGTTCAACGCTCGATAGTCCCCACAAGGACGCCAGTCACCAGGATCACGCTTTGGCACCAAATTCAGCGGGGAAGCCCAACCGCTTGACGACGGGCGGATAATGCCGAGCAGCAGCATGTGGTCAAACTCCCGTTTAGCAATAGCTTGGCGGTCTCCGAACAGGCGGCGTGGTCGAGCGGCTGCCGGTGGACCCCGGTGGACCCCGGGTGACGATGTGGTGTGTCACCGTATGTTTAGGCGGCTGAGTGAGGTTGCACGGTTTAGTTAACTCCGGGAAACTCGCCAAGATTTTTTCGAACGGTGAGGAAGGTATCAGCATGCGGATGGCCATTGGGGCGATGTCGGACAGGACTCCCGAGATGGAGAGACGAGTCTTACCATCTATGAGGCGGCGCCGCCGCACGCTGACGTCTAAATCGAAGCATGAGAGGAAGTTCGAGCCGATGATCGGTTGAACCACGTCTGCGATGACGAAAACCCACCAGAAAATGCAGTGAAAGCCGAAGTTGAGGGGGAGAGATCGGAGCCCATACGTTGCTATAGAGGAGGCGTTGGCAGCACGAAGCACTTGCCCCTGTGACTTTGAACGATCAGCCTTAGTCGGGGGCACAACGCTAATTTCCGCGCCCGTATCTATAAGGAACCTGGCGCCCGATAGCTGGTCCGTGACCATGAAAAGGCGGCTGGGACGAGAAAGGAGATCACACGCCGCCGTCAGTGATCCCGGCAGGCGTTTCCCTGCCACGAACATGGGGGTGTACACTTCGTGGCTCGGTGTCGGAAACGCCGGTGGTACCAGCAGAGGGGTGGAGGGCTGGGACTCCGAGCATCTCGTGTGCGTGGAAGAGCTCGACGACCGGAACGAGGCAAACGAGTCTCGTGCAGGGGGCTCCGGAGTGCGGCAATGGAGGCGACGAGTTCGTCGATGCGGGCCTCAAGGCGCGAAATCGCTGTGTCTGCTGGTGGTAAGACAGCCTTGACAGATGGGGAGGTCGCTTCATGAACCTGATTGGCGAGCTCCGCCAGGTGGTCGAGATTGACGTCGCCGGCCGCCACGCGGACGAGGCGGATTGGCTGAGAAAGGCGTTGGAGGAAGAGCTCGCGAAGCAACGCTGAGTGGGCAGAGACGTCGTGTTTCCCAAGAAGCTGTCGCATTCGGCGCAGTAGTTGGGAGGGGCGCCTGTCGCCAAGGTCCCCCTCTGCAAGGAGCTGCTGTAGGCGGACGCGTTCCCAAGGTATGAATCGTTCCAGCACCTTGGTTTTAAGGTGCTGATATGGCGTAGTGTCCGAGTGGTTGGAGAGGACATCGGAGAGCTCGCTGGCAACGTCAGGAGGAAGGACGGAGGCTACGTGGTAGTAGCGTGTCGTTTCCGAGGCGATGCGGTACAGGGAGAATTGCGCCTCGACCTGATGAAACCAAACTTGCGGGTCCTGTGGCCAGAAAGATGGGAGACGCAGTTGCACGGCCGAGACGTCCTGCGGACGTGAGGCTTGTTCGGTTGAGGGTGCATTCGAGTAAGTCATTGTCTTCGTCCGAGGTCAGCACTTGTAGGATTATGCCACAGGAGCGAAAGAAAGACACACCTGGACGATAACCGATGCCAGCACGGAACGTGAGCCGTGGCTTCACGTGCCACGGCCTAGCGCCTTCTTTATTTTCTTCTGTCGCCATTGCGCGCTCTCCGGTTTGCGCGCCGCCCGAACGAGGGCGCTACAGTTATCTTAGGAAACTGTGAAAGGGACCGCGTGTATTTTTTATGTGCGTAGCACTTTCGTGGCCCTGTTTTAAATACGAAGCATTTCTTAGCGAAGTTCGGCGACTGTGAGCGTATCTATCTATCTATCTATCTATCATCTATCTATCTATCTATCTATCTATCTATCTATCTATCTATCTATCTATCTATCTATCTATCTATCTATCTATCTATCTATCTATCTATCTATCTATCTATCTATCTATCTATCTCCCTCCCCATTTATGTTTGGGTGCTCTCGTGGTCACCCTTAACTTAACTTGGCGGGAACGTAAATTAGCATGGAAGGGTAAGAAGGTTTGACGAATATGACGCGCTGGTCAATACATGAATAATGTCACAATCGCATTGCGTACGCCACCAGACAGTGGCACATACCCACGGGCAGGTATGTGCCGCTGGTATACGGGTCTGTGCCACAGGTGATCGACACTTGAATATCTACCCAGGAACTATGATTACACACATGGGAAATGTTAAGCGGGAGTGTTGAGAAATACCCGACATAGGTAGCGTTGACCCGACGAATGCGAAAGAACAAATATCAGAGTCCCAGCTGGAGTCAAACCCAAGCAATAATTCTGCGTGGCAATGAAGCATTTTACCACAGAGATACGCCAGGTCTCAGAACTACTTTTCCAATAGACACTAATCTTCGTGAAACGTCAATAGTCGTTGCAGTGCTGCCTACCCAACTCTAAAAACATTACAAATGTACTCCTTTGATACAGCTGGCACGTCGGGTTAACGTCAATTATGATTAGTTGCCGTGCGCTGAAGTTGATTTATGTAGCAGTGTCCAGGATTAGCATCCTGGTGAGCATCAGTGCTTCATATCTGCTTCTGGTGTTGGTAATATGCATGTTCCTGTTGATATTGTTGCACAAGTGCAATGAACATCTGCAACTCTTCAACATAGGTCTGTGCATGCAACATTTGCACATATATTTTGCGTCAATTCATGACGTGTCACTCAATAAAAAATTGCAACACCATCAGCTTCCCTACGCATGCTTCCCTGAACGTCAACTCCCAGGTACATGGGATCTGCCGAAATTTTTTTTATCCGTCCCTAGATATTGTGTGGCGTGGACACGCTAAAAAGCTTGTGGTCAATACAGGCCTAATGGCAAGCTTGAAATGCTCTAAAGCGGGTCGAAATGAAGAAGCAAGGTCTAGAATGACGTAACAGAAATAGACACGAAATATTAGACTTGTTGAATTTACTTCAGGAAAACGTTGGCGGGAAACGCCCTGTAGCGCACTAGACGCACGAAGAAGCGGGTGCAAGGCAGGGCTGCTCGTGAGCACGTAATAAAAGAAAATTTTATTACGTGCTCACGAGCACGTAATAAAAGAAAATTGTGTTTGGCGCTCTTTAGCCTGAGTTGCCCTTGCGCCACTAAAATCTACCATCATCATCATCATTAATAAAAGAAAATGGAGTGTTAATCCAGGGTGACGCTGTTGTGGGTCTCATCTCTGTCTCGATATTACGTATGGGTGAATTGACGGTAGGCTGATCGTCGAGCGTCTTTTGAATGTCGCATTGTTTGTAAAACACTCGATGCATCACTGTGATGCGGTATAAAGGCGTAATTTTTCTCAACAGGTCCTCGTCAATCAAGTGTGAGGCCTACGGGTAGAGTACCTAATACATTAAATCGTTACCCATGTTCTCTAAACACACAGCGCGTATGAACAACCTGTTTTCAGTGAGAGGGTAGTCCTTGTCGCCAAGCACGTCGATGGTTTCCTGCAAGGTCGGCGGAAGACGGCAGAGTGGCTCACAGCAGGATTTTACTAACCAGTCGCACCGTGAACCACGCCTCGGTACGTACCTCGTTCATCTTGGGAACGGTATTAGTGTGGAGGATGTCCGCCTTCTTCAGGATTTTGGCACCAATGACGTTGAGACACAGAAGAGAGACACCCGCATTGCTCTCGATGAACACTGCCTTTCCTTTATTGCGCGCTCATGAGCAGCCCCGCCTTGCCGCCGCTTCTACGCACGTCTTGTACGCAGCATGGCGTTTCCAGCCAACATTTTAGCAAGGTAAACTCCACAGGTATTTTTCCCGATGAAATTGCTAAAGCTGCTACGCAAGCATGTGGCTTACACATGCTGCGCGCAATGGAGGGTGCTTGCTGCCTCGCCGAACGCGCGATGGCTCCTTCCACCGGCACTCTATCGGCGCCTTCGTCATTACATCTGACAGGAGAAACAGCCAGACGGAAATCTCAGCAGGTGTCACGTATCTCAAATACCGCAGAAATGGTGGAAGTCAATAAAGTGCAACATAATGGAGCGCCTATGTCGCACACCTAATTTGCGAATCTCACTAACAAGATTCTACTCTTGCCGGGGATACCCTACATGCTTGCATCGAACGATGGCGTCTTCGACGGTTTGGTAAACGGATCATCGAGAACTCTATGAACGGGATATGCAGGGTGAGCATGCGACGCAGCGACTCAGGTTTGACAGTAGTGCCCCAGCTGCACTTGGCGCAGGAACGAGGCTAGAATGCTTCCACTTCAACATCGAGTGTGCGATGCCGCAATACCGTTTAAAAGCAATGTTAACTATACCTTTGCCGGCTAGACGTCGGTCGTTGCATGAGAAGTGCAGGTAAGCTAGTGATGTGAATGATTCACGTATATTTTAACTTAGAAGCAGTTACTTAATGGGGCAGTAGAGAAAGTATCTAAGCAAGAGTGCAATGGTGAGAAAAAACAAATGAAAAAATCCCAGCATATCCACAAAGTGCATGATGATGAGTGGCGAAGCATCCGTCCGTCCATTCGTTCTTGCTTCTGTTCGTCCGTGCGTCCGTCTTCGCGACTATCCGTGTCTCCGTCCGTCCCCTGCACCAGTTCGTCCTATCAGTAAATCCGTCTGTCTGTGCGTCTATTCGTGTGTCCGTTCCCGCGTTCTTCCGTGTGTCCGTCCATCCGTGTGTCCGACCATCGTGCGTTTGTCCCCGCGTTGGCCGTGTGTTTGTCCATCCACGCTTTTGTCCGTACGTCCATCCATCCATCCACCCATGAGTCATCCGTGGATCTATCTAGTCTGTCCGTCTGTCCATCCGTCCGTCCATTCTAGTGAACAGTCCGAGTACCGCCATCTCGCATCTTTTCATAATATATTCAGCATATAGAAGTAACGCCATCCAGCGGACATTCCAAAGACTAAACGAGAGGTGGCACTCGTGCACTATCTTACAAGCCTGCGCTTAGTGTCTACTTCCCACCTTTCACCAGCTCTTCTTCATGGCTATGTACTAGTTTACTATATTCATGGCACTCTGGCCCAATCCTCGCTATGCCTTGCTAAAACCAAGGAAGTTACGTCTAGCGAGTTCAACATGGCAATCCTTTCTGGTTGCCCCGCCACGGTGGTCTAGTGGCTAAGGTACTCGGCTGCTGACCCGCTGGGCGCGGGTTCAAATCCTGGCTGTGGCGGTTGCATTTCCGATGGAGGCGGAAATGTTGTAGGCCCGTGTACTCAGATTTGGATGCACTGTTAAAGAACCCCAGGTGGTCAAAATTTCCGGAGCCCTCCACTACGGCGTCTCTCATAATTAAATAGTGGTTTTGGGACGTTAAACCCCACAAATCAATCAATCAATCAATCAATCAATCCTTTCTGGTCAGGTGGTCCTCAAAGTGCGTCCTTCTGATGCTAGTTTTTTTAGTAAGCATGAATTCAAGGCAAATTTTATTGGATAATAAGGTCACCAATACTCGTGTCTGTCAGTTACTTCACCAGAAACAACTATCTTTTTATTTATGATAAACGTGCGCGGGTTTCCTCCTCGATTGAAATGGATGCACGCGTGCCACTCCTCCTCCTCATCCTTTTCCTCCTCCCTATGCTACTACTACTACTACTACTACTGCTACTACTACTACTACTACTACTACTACTACTACTACTACTACTTCTACTTTAGCTACTACATACACACATCACGGACGCACGACCCGCGCCTTCGGGTGCTTCGCCTCCAAGACAAAGGCAAACGAGCGCTGAAAACAATGCGTGCAAGAGTCCCTAAATACGGAACTCTTGGCGAAATACGAAAGCCATTTGGTGAGATGGAAAAGGAATAATTGAGTTGCAAAAGAAGGCAGCCATATATGGTGGAACTGTTGCATGCCAAACATGTAAAAACCAAACACGTTAAAGAGAAGGCATAGGATATGCACACTGCCTCAGCTTCTCACATTTACAGTGGAATTATAAAATATGTGGTCAGTTGCACTGCGCTTGCTTCCCTTCAGCTTCTAGCGAGTACCGAATGATAAACCTAAGATTTTTTGATACATTTGTCAAGATTTTCTTTCGTGGTTTTATCCAATTTTGGGTAGAAATGCTAGCGTTTCAATTTATAAGTATATGTATGTGTTTACAAATGTAGTCTGGGGCCTATAACAAATTTAGGCTAATTCGTTGTGTAAGACGCAACGCTGCTATTCTAACCATAGCCCCCTGAACGAGTGACCATCATGCACTAGTGACTTAGACGTCTTCTGCAGTGAATCGATGGTGGATTTTTCTGTAATGATTGGGTGCTAACGCCCTTAAACATTGCACATGATTACGAAGGACGCTTTTTCTTACTTTTTACGCAACACACCGTCAGCTTCTCTGTGTTTATTCAACACGCCGTATATCTCGACTTCGCGCTAGTATCTCACAGGTGTGTTATTGTCGGGGTCAGTTTTGTGAGGTGCCCCATCGCTCTATGATCCAACCGCTTTGGATATAGCTCAAACGTATAATTCCTAAAATACTTGCACGGCCGTTCGTCAGTTAATGTCGCATGTATTTGCCTTCTTTGCGGGGCCTTTCCAGCAGACATGTAAGTTTGCTGTCACTCCTGCATGCAGCGTGCTTTTCCTGCAGGATAGCGCAAGTATCAGGGCCAGCGCAAAGGAAGTTTGTGATCGAGTGACGTCTTGTCCTTGCGTAAGACGCAGGCTGGCTTCGAAGTGCGTCCCTGACTATGCGCGATCCTCTCGCTCTCGAACTGAGCCCCGTGTCAGATCGGGATCGCTTCCTGAACAAGATACAGGCATTTGTGTACGTGCGGCGTGGTGAAACAGATGATGACGTGAACGCCTCGGGCCTCGAAGAGGTGCTGTACGGTCAGCTCACCTACGTCATTGACTCGCCTCCAAAGGGTAAGTTGAAAAACAGGGATGCCTGATTTCATTTATTCTATATGCTAAATGGTGTAGTGTAGTGGTGCTTGCGAAGCATTAGCGCTCGCTATAGAGCAGCCTCACGAAGCGCAAGCATGGAAACGGCAAAACGCGGCAAGTACATCTTCACGCCTTCTGATCGGATCCTCCCGATAATTAGGGTGGCGCTGCTCACGCATTCGCTTTTTCACGTTCAGGGACTCCCGCCTGGTATTATTGTTATGTTCCACACTTACGTGCAATGAACGGTCACGCTGCGTAGCTTAGACCTTCAAGCTATGAGCGATACAGAAAGCCCGCGAGGCGGCGAGTAGACATTTTCTCCGAATCTCGTCAGAGGCGGCCAATGCTCAAGCCAGGATTTTGCGTAGCTATATAATGTTGACGCTACTGCTACTGCAAGCTTTTCAGCAAGAAGTGAACATGCGAAAAAGGCTTATCGACGATTTCGTGGACCTGTATGACACCTCCCCCCCACAAGCGGTCAGGGCAGCCATTTTGACCAGAAGGCCGGCAGAGTTCATGCGGCCCGCAATCAAAGCGGCTTGTCTGTGCCCACCGCGACATGTAGCGAAAAGTGTATCGCGCATCTAGACACATCTTCGGGAACGAAGTTCCGTACTTTGCGGTGGAAGTTGGCTTCATGATAGTTGGGCTCTCCTGGACGTTATATTAATACTGAAGGCTTATTATGCGTAGGCTCATGATCTCAAAGAACGACTAAACCGAACGCTCCCCGACATTTGCGTACGTATATTATTTCGAACCACTGAGACTGGGACGTTGTTCTGCAATATTAGCATCGCGTACGATTTATACCGCTGGTGCTCCAACAGCGGAACTGTTTAAGCTTCAGGCTCGGCTGCCTTCGTTCGCAAAAAGTGTGCTCAGTGTGCACTAGTTGCGCAAGTCTGGAACTAACTGTGAACGTAGTGTTTGACCTATAGCCTCTTCTACGTTCTTGACAATGATACCACACTTTTGCTAGAGATGTTATGCTGTTGCTAGCTACATTGAATACGGCTAGACTTGCATATTATTTGCACCGTTGTGGTAGGTTGCCCGCACAATGCACGTGCTGCGAGGTTTTCGCGGGAACGTGTCACGGGTATAATTGTTACGTGGTGCTACGCTGAATAAGTCCTCTGATTAGTTGTCATGTGAGGTTGCGAGATTTTAGTCACCTGACTAGTTCTTTGATGTTACGTGACTTTCATTGCGTAAGGAGATCTGACGTGGCTTTGGTCTAGCGGTTTTTGGCGGTAACACCCCATGGGAGTTTCTTTTACATGGTGTCTGGCGAAAAAACTTCACATGGTTCTTCTAGACGCAAGCAAATGTTACGTGACCTTACGTGATTTTGGTCACGAGAATAACTGTTACTACATTTGCTATATAGGTAGCATACACAGTAACTCTAGCGCCTCGTGATTGTCAGGGGCGTATTGCACTTGCGTGTTTTAGTCGCGTGACTAGTTGTTACGTGTTATTGGAAGGAACATGCGCCACTGTCTGTTATCTCACGTTATGTTAGTTACCAGATTAGTTGCGTAGTTTCTGGCGCGAATATGCCCTGTGACTCACTGTTACGTGATTAGAGTCACTTGATTAGCTGCCAGAGTGATTTTAGTCTCGCTATTTTTCACGTGCCGTTTCAAGATTTTAGTCATGTCACTAGTAACGTGTTGTTAGGGGACTTTACGTCCCGTGACCTGTCAAGCGATGTTAAGTAGGTTTAGTTCTGGGACTAGCTGTAGCGTGGCGACATGGTGTTTAGTCGCGCAACAGATTCGGCCATCATAGTTATGGCATTCTATGCTAGTCAAACTAGCGCACGTGTTGTGGGAGTGATGCAGAAGAAGAGGACAAGGGGAACGCGTACCGGATGGTGGTCTTGTTGGCAGCGCAACTGTGAACTTAAACTGCGTCGCTGTTAAAAACTAGCCGAGCAGGTATACGTTGCAGAGAGCGGTTATGTGCTCAGCAGCTCGTTGCATAGCATAGTCATGCATGACATTGTATAACAAGGCAATGAGCAGAAAAGTTAGATTGAGGAGGAAATCTGTGTGGAGAAAGAATAGGATGAGGAGGAGAGGGTAAAGCATTGCATAGCCTTGTATAATAGGCCTACGTGCGTGGTGGTTCCTAGCATACCATAGTCATGCACAGCATAGCACAGCAAAGGGTGAGGAGGGTGAGGAGAAATGGTTTGGAGAGGAAAAGGAGAGAGAGAGCAATATAAGAAGAGATAATAACGAAAGAAAGAAGAAGACAAAGAAAGAACTGTTTGTGCGTGTGCGCCAGGTGGTAGGGCTTGCTTACTCAGGTTTCACAAACATGGTTTCACAACTCTTGTGCACGATTTCATGACGAGTTTGTTGAACGCCGTACCTATAACACTGCGTCGTGAGGCATGGTTGGTCATCACGTATGCCCAAGATGCAACTTGCGTGGCAGAAGAGGTGTGCCCGATTCGCTCGCGCTTTCCCTCGCCGTTTCTGAAGCTTGTCACAAATTGTACGCTTGCGCGCACCATGGACTTCTTCCCTACCGTTCTGTGCACAGTGCCATTGTGTTCGCCTCCCACAAACATTCTTGCATAATTAACGTGACAATCGATCCCACTCGCCGTTAACCGATATCGCATATGAAATTTCTTCAGATGATCCGAGCCCTCTAAATCCATTATCTATACAGACGCACAAGAAGGATGTTCGTGCCCAGTTAGTGCTCCCAGAGCGATGTTTTACGTAGTATGCTTGTGCACTTGTTTGTGCGGTTGTCGTAAACAGCTTCTGTGTCGGTCTTCGCTGCGAGATTGATATTGTAACGCAGACTGAAAGAGCGCAAAAGAAGAGGAAGAAGGAGGCTCTCGAGCGATGGTTATTCGGCAGTGCGGATTTATCGCTGGCATTTCAGTGTTAATAAACCCATCACATCAGTAATAGCTTTGGTGGAGTGATGCTGGGTAATTCGTCGTCCTGGACCCCGAAGCAGAAGACATTCGAAGACACAGTGTATTAGCTAGGCTACCACCGGATAACATCTGCGTGACCGACGTCACAGCAAGCCCGTTGATGGGCTACGCTAATGCTGCCATCAGTGCCACCAACATGGCACAAAGTAGCCATCGACCTCGGCAACCCTACAACTGGGCGCCTGAACCACGGATATTCTCAGGTAAAATTGATGAAGACATGGATGCTTGGCTAAAACACGGCGACAGAGTGAGCCACTACTACAAATGGGGCGCGCCGGCGAAGCTCGTGATTGTAGTATTCTTGTTTGCAGGGACCGCTTTGCCTTGCTTTGAGAAACATGAACTTGTGCTCTCCTGTTGGAATATATTTGTTAAGGAACTGAAGACTTGCTTTGGGGACACGAGTTTTATGAAAAAGAAAGCTGTGCAAACGCTGTCAGGTAAGGCTCATTTGCCCGGCGAAACGTGCACAACCTACATTGAAAAGGTATTGAAGCTTCGCGGAATCATCAACGCAAATACGTCTGACGAAGACAAAGTCGGCCATTTGTTAAAAGGCATCACCGAGGACGTGTACAGTTTGCTCATAACGAAGGAAAACTTGTACACTCCTTTTGTTTTCAGGCATCAGTATCATGTATTAGAGGTTTGAAGACCCGGAGAATTTTACTCAAGTTTGGGCACTTGGACAATGTTTCCACTGTTGCAAGTGTGACGTCACCGTCTGCGAAGACATTTCCTTTCTCGTACATTGGGTAGTTCGAGAAGATCTCCCACGGTTTCTAGCAGGTAACGCTCACTACCGATGCTTGTTCGCTGCGTGCCCCGAACTGGATACGAGAGCGCCATGTCAAAAACCGATCGCGCACAGAAACTTCAGATTTCGCCCCGCGGCTTCCGTTTTTACCGACGGGTCACGGCCACAATGGGATGTCATCATCTCGGTGTGCCGCTGCGGACTTCTGACCATCGTCAACCAAGCCTTTACCAGAAGCAGTTACGAAACGTTCATGCAGAGCACAACCCGTCTCCGCGTATTTCTGCCACCTCTGCTCCTGCTAATGTAAGCCGACAAGTCGCCGTTCGCTACACGTGCGGTCTCCCAGGGCATATTTCGTGCTTCTGTCCCAGCCGGCTGCCTGCGCAGCTACGTTTTTCGACGTACCTAGCTTCTATTAACGAAACGCCTGTGCCGCCATGTTTTCCGACGTACCCGGCTCGTATGCACGAAACCTGGACCTCTCACCTGGCCGACCACCGTCCGCGACTGCAATGGCCTAACGAATCGCGCAGTGAGTTCCCGGCCTCCAAACGAAGCCTGACACCGATTCCGACACGTTCCCCCCGGTCGCCGTCTCCGTGTTGTCGGTGGCCATTCCCGCATCAGCTGGGAAACTTGCTGGTGCGGCCGAGAAAGGTGCGGTCGTGGGTCGGTCAGTTTAACCAATTCCTTCTGCGGCAATGTTGATGAACAAAGTGCGTGTGTGTATAGATGGCGTAGATACTCTTGCTCTTGTAGACACTGGTGCGGCTATTTTGTTCATGAATCTTCGTTTGAAGCATCGTTTCTTGGGTCAAAAAATTATGCTCACGTGGGATCGTAAGGAAACTTTTCGTAGAGTTGGAGACAAGGCATTATACCTTGTTGGTATTTGCTCAGTTGTACTCACGATTGGCGGACGAAATTTCCGAGTTGAATTCACTGTACCGTCTCCTGCAACTCATGACGTCATTTTAGGGATAGACCTCCTTCGTGAATGCGGCGCTACTCTTGACTGTGGAACTGGAGATATTCTTCTTCAAAGTACGTTTCTCACAGCCATAGTTGACGATTTCCCCACTCTCTCCATTGACGCGCTTTCGTCGTCTGAAAGTGTGATGATCCCTGGTCGGACAGCTGTGTTTGTTCCCGTATGCTGTTTGTTCCCGATCATACAAACGCCATCAAGAAGAATGTATTAGTCCCATGGTCTGTCCTTACAGCCATCGATGGACAGGCTGGCTTGTGGGCGCTCAACGCAGCCTCAGAGCCTGTTGTTCTACCAGCCGGATTCAAGCTCGGAACATTTGAGGAGCAGACCACACTAGACGTCAGAATAATCTCAGAGTCTCTCAGAGTCAGACTGCGCCCAACTGCTCAGCTCAAATGAAATGCATGATCAACAAGTCGTTGCCTTCTTCCGAGCAAGATGTACTCGAGGAGGTGCTTACACGCTTCGCGGGAGTCGTTGATTTCGCTTAAGACAAGCGTTGTTTCATGGTGGCCGAATCGCGCATGCACCACCGCATCAACATGGGAGATGCTACACGGATATGCATGAAACCCTATCGCGTATCCCCATCAGAGAGGAAAGTGATCGCCGACCAGGTCTTCGACATTCTGCAGAAAGGCATAATGAAGTGTCGAGCAGTACTTGAACAGCTCCTGTCATATTGGTAAAAAAAGACAACTCCTGGCGATTTTGTGTCGACTACCACCGTCTTAACGCCGTCACAAAGAAAGACGTGTATCCGCTACCACACAACGATGATGCTATTGATTGCCTGCACTCGGCCGCATACTTTTCGTCCGTCGACCTAAGGCCTGGATACTGGCAGGTACCAAAGCATCCGACTGACCGAGAGAAGACTGCTTTTGTCACACCTGATTGGTTATTGTAATTTAACGTTATGCCATTTGGCCTATATAATACCCCGACCACCTGCGAGCAATACAGAAACTCCATCCTTCGAGGTCTGAAATGGGAGATATATCAGTCTTATCCCGACGATGACATAATTATTGTCGGCAATACACTCTACGAGCACATCCATCGACTTAGCCTTGTTGTAGATTCCGTCAAACAAGCTGGTCTCATTTTAAACGCAAAGAAGTGTCATTTTGGTGAGCGTCGAGCCCTCGTGCTCGGATATCTAGTCGACAAGGACGTTATACGACTAGACCCTCAAAAAATCAATGCTGTCCGCAATTTCAAGCAACCAACGACGGTGAAGGATCTTAGTAGCTTCATGGGCCTGTGTTTTTATTTTCTCCGGTTTATCAAAGACTTTGCCCAGCTTGCTCATCCACTGAGATAGTTGCTCCGGAAAAACGCCCCATTGCGATGAACTGTTCAGTGTGAGGCTGCTTCCGAGCAGCTGAAGTATTTGCTTACTTCCCGAACCCTCTTGCGCCATTCTGACCCAGTCGCACTCAAGGAACTGCATACAGTTGCTAGAGGTATCGGTGTTGGTGCCGTGCTAGTTCAGTATCACGATGGCTGCCAGCATGTCGTGGCGTATGCAAGTCGCACTTTGACTAAAGATGACAGGAATTATGCAGGCACCGAACTCGAATGCCTTGCGGTTGTTTTCGCCATCCGAAAGTTCAGACGATATTTTTACAGCCAGCAATTCAAGATCGTCCCAGATCATCATTATTTTTGTTGGATCGTCTGAACACGCGACCCAGCTGGCTGGTTGGCTTGCTGGGCCTTACGGCTTCAAGGATATAATTTTTCTGTAACCTACAAGAGCGGTCAATGTCACGCAGATGCCAACTGCTTATCTCGTCTTCCATTTCCGACTGTGGATGCTGAGAACGATGATTTCGATAACTACTTGGCTGCACTCTCCTCCAACTTCCTAAACTTGGACGTCTTCTGTCACGAGCAACAGCGTGACCCTTCGCTGAAAGCAATGATCGATGTGGCTCGTAGATATAAACGCACCACGCCATTCGCGATTCATGATGCCCTACTATATCGCAAGAATTACTCCAGCCATGGTGCCACACTACTCCTCGTCGTGTCAGAATGCCCGTGTCGTGCGCTATTCCAAGCCATGCACGATGAGATAATGTCTGGGCACCTTGATTTTGCCAGGACGCTCCACCGCATCCGAAAATGTTCCTACTGGCCTCGATATATGGAAGACAACCAAGCACTACGTCACGAGTTGTGATGTCTGCCGATGCCAGAAACAACCTACCAGCCATTGGCCGGCCCACTGCAACCGGTTAAGCCACCGAAATCACCATTCGAAAAAGTCATTAATTTGCTGGGCCCCTACCCCAGGTCCCTACCACCGGCCGCCGCTGACCCTACCCTACCCTACCACCGGACCCTACCCTACCACCGGCCGCCGCTGTGTCATTGTGTACGATTACCTGACGCGGTATACTGAAACTATGGCGGTTGCTTCAGTCACATAATCTGATAAGTCGTGGTTTCTTCCGCACTCGACTATACTCCGTTTTAGGGCCCCTCGTGTAGTGATAAGTGTTCGCGGCCGGCAGTTTACCGCTGACGTTGTTGAAGAGTTGCTACGGCTTTGTGGGTGCCAGTATCGGCATTCCACGCCTTACCAGCCTCAGACCAACGGCCTTACTGAACGCACCAATTGTACCATCATCAACATGCTTTCAATGTACGTCGCCGCGGATCACAAGAACTGGGATGCGGTATTACTTTTTGTTACATACGCCTTTATTACCACGAATCACGAGGTCACAGGTTATACGCTTTTCTTTGTTTTTTATGCTCATCATCCCCTGTTTCCTCGACACCATACTTTCTTTCTCGACGAACAAGAACGCCAGTGTCGCGCAGACTTTGTGTCGCGCTGAAGAAGCTCGTCGAGTAGCTCGGCTCCGAACCCTTTCCACCCACGCTCGCGCGAAAGACCGTAACGACGCAAAACACAAGTCTGTGACTTTCGATACGAGTGATTTGTCTGGCTGTAGACACCTGTTCGAAAGAAGGGACTTTGCCAGAAGCTTCTTTCCAAGTACTCGGGACCATTCGTCAATACTCAGTGCTTGAGTGACGTCACTTACGTTGTTGCGAAAGTGACAGCGCAGAACCGGCGTTTGCGTAAAACGCAAAATCTGCACGTTGCCTGATTGAAGCCCTACAAGGTGAGCTTCGCTCTCCCCGGGAAAAATGTAACGCGGACTCATAGAGGGCAAAAGAAGAGAAGGAAGAGTGCTCTCAAGCGATGAATATTCGGCAGTGTCGGTTGAGAGCTGGCATTTCAGTGTTAATAAACCCATCACATCCGTAAGAATAATAAATCTTGACATTTAAGTGATCACGTCGTACAAATAGATAAAAGCTTATTGGGGCTTCCTTCATTTTTTTGCCTTTAATAAAATTACCGAAAAAATGGCAGCATATTCACGGGGTGAATGATGTGATGATGCATATCCACGGGGTGAATGAGTGGGACGAAACATCCGTCTGTCCATTCGTTCTTGCTTCCGTCCGTCCATGCGTCCGTCTGTGTGACCGTCCATGCGTCCATCCACCCGTCCTTGCGTGCGTCTGTTCGTGCGTCTGCACGTCCACCCTTGCGTCCGCCCCTGCGTTCGTCCATGCATCCGCCCCTGCGTCCGTCCATGCGTCCGTCCATGCGTCCATTTGTCCGTGCAGCCACCCGCGCGTCCGTCCATGCATCTGTTTGTGTGTCCGTTCGTCCATCTAGTCAACACTCCAAGTACCACCATCTCGCATCTTTTCGTCATATATTCCGCATATAGAAGCTCCGCCATTCAGCGGACTTTGCAAGGACTAAACGAAAGGTGGCACAAGCACACTTTCTTACGGCTTGCGCTTCGGGTCTAGTTCCCACCTTTAACCACCTCGAGTTCATGGTATATACCAGTTCACTGTATTCATGGAACTGCGGCCCAACACTCACTAAATCTTTCTAAAACTAAGGAGGTTACGACTAGCGAGTATAACGTAGCAACCCGTTCTTGTCAGATAGTGCTCAATGTACATGCCAATGACTGCTAATGGGGAATGAGAGACAGGGGAATTCAGCTTTTAGTTAACGCGCACGCTGCAAATTTTTCATTGTTCAACAAAGCACAGTATAAATCTCCCACCGGCACCACCTTGCAGGTCAGTCAGTCAAGAACTTTAATAGCCTTGCAGGTCAAAGCATAAAACATGTTACGTACTATGACGAGGAATGAACGGGCTCCGCTCTAAAAAGCTTCGCCCCTAAAACACGGCATCAATGCAAAGTTCCATTTAACACGTATAGGTGTAGCACGCACATTGCTGGGTAACGTTTACTGCAACTGACGAGTAAGATTCGTAGTAAAGCGCTAACACAAAGTCACACACAGTTTCAATCATGAAAATTGTCAAGCTCTGTGCAGAGGTCTCATAAAAAAGTTTATACAGCTGTATATTGTGCGTCGCATTATGAATGCTATGTTTTGTCATGTAGCTCACATAATTAGGCCATTGAGCGCGTCGTATCCTCGAAGCTGTTTGCATGTTGCTTGGCCACGCAGAGGTAATACCGCTTGAGGGATCCCAGGAAGCTGTTCTCACACTGGAGGATCATGTGGCGCTCCCCCCCCCGACGGTGCCATGATCGAATGGAAGGTACGCCCGCTCACACAAAAAGCTACGGAACCAATTTTCCTCGAGTGTAAACGCCTAAAGAGATTATTGTTCAGTTTTTGTGGTTTGTCTGCATGCTCCATACATGGATTCTGTGGAATGTGTGTTTAACGCTATGTTGCCATGTGTACACGGACAGCAGCGAGTGATTTAGCACTGCTAAAACGGTGAGGAAGAGTGCGTTTATGCCATCCTGAAAAACACGCCGGCCTGCCTGATTGACAAATAATTGATTATTGAATTATGTGAGCTTGCAAAATTATTGAGTTTCTACTGTGGGAAATTCAATCTGTAGCTTAAGCGTTATCATGTAAAACGTTCTGACGGGGAAATATTTGCGGGAAGGTACCGACCGGCATGCTGCTTTGAGAAAGGAAATTCAGCGACTAGTGCGCAATATAGAATGCTCCACGTCTTGCTTGAAGTAACACCTATACACGGAGAAAGCTGTACCATGCAACAGCGAAAGTCTGTCACGGCACGTTGTAGGCCTTGTGCTTATGCTCTTATGGTGACACACACACACACACACACACACACACACACACACACACACACACACACACACACACACACACACACACACACATATATATATATATATATATATATATATATATATATATATATATATATATATATATATATATATATATATAGTCCAGTAGATCCTCCGTGAGCGGTCACAACGTGGTTTATTTCGACGTTTTGGCCTAGAGTCTGGCCTTCACCAGACTCTAGGCCGAAACGTCGAAATAAACCACGTTGTGACCGCTCACGGAGGATCTACTGGACTATATGCAACGCTACGGCCACTCAACCACCATGCCTGCCTATATATATATATATATATATATATATATATATATATATATATATATATATATATATATATATATATATATATATATATATATATTATAAATGTATGTGTGCGCGCGCGCGCGCGTGTGTGTGTATGTGTGAAAATTTTTTGTACCAATGTGTCACTGGAGTTGACGTTTCGAGAAGCGTTTTTGCGTCAATCAACCTATAGAAAGGAGTACAGAAACGCCGCGTGAATTCGAACAACAGACAGTTGTGCGAAATGCTTAGTATTTATCTTGAAGGGAAACTGCGGCACATTTCTGACCGTACTGAAATAATCAACGATTCAAGTTGTACTAACAGTCCCATAACAGCTGGAGTGATTCCTTTTGCCGATATACTTGTGAATAGTTTTGAGCAACCATTAGACGATGCGTCAACACGAAAACCGAAACAGGGAGCTGCTTCATGCTGGGTAGACGATGACGTCACGTAATAAACTAAACGCCTTCACAAGCACATGGGATATTTCTATCGCGTGAAAAGCAAGCTGGTGATGTGTTCTGAATCAGAATAGAGCTGTGGCAACTCGTCTGCGTTCACCATCGACAATTTTAGCGATGAGTGCAGCTATAAGAGGATAGCTGCACTACCTTGGATATGCTGTTATTTTTGTGAGAATCATTTAACGCAAGCATAACCACACGTAGCAAAGCCAACTGCGGCATACTGCATGCCTGCTCGCACCGAAGAAGAGTCTTCTTCTTCTTCAACATCTTGATAGTGTTAAGTGCGGACATTTGTACTATGGCTCGGTAAACGTAACCACACAAACCATGCGTAAAGATTAAAAGAGGTGGGCGAGATATAAACAGAGGGAGAAAGAAATAAAAATTTTTCGAAAAAACCTGGTTATGAATAGGAATAAAGAAAACAAAAATCACAAAAACTCGGAGAATACACCATGAAAGAAAAAAAAAACATGTGGGATGAGACAGAAAACACCGAAGAAAAACGAATAAGACTGCCACACTACGTACTAACTTCAGGCGTCGCGTCACTTAGGCGAAGCTGCGTTAATTTTTACTTTATTTCCCGAGTGTGTTGCTTGCGCTTTAGGATCAAGTCGGAGCTTTTCAATACGGGGTTGTGATGCAGCGCAGGCTTACTAGAGTTCGCTTCACGGCGCCTCCGCCGAATGTGCGACTACTGGCAGGCGGTCGCTTGGCCCTGGTCTCGTTCACCGGAAGCTTGTCAGTCGATCGCACCGGCACGGCGTTACCACTCAGCCTGTCTTGCGGGGTGTTCGCCAAGGACGGCCGCTTCTACGCCATGCGTCATTTCGTGGTGGCCTCCTCCGCTGCGTGGCAGGGTGCGTCAAGGCGCTATATACGCGACGCCACGGTTCAGTGTTAGTGCTACAAGTACGTCTCAAATAGCGTATACGTTCACGGATCTACGTGTAAATGTAGTTTGAGTCGTCGAGTATAAAAATGGGCTTTCTATAGGGAAAAAATCTGTAAAAGATTTTGCTGAGGAAGTTTCCGGTATGTTATGCCCGTATTTGTTATTAGCGTTTTTCTGCTTACTGTAAATGCCTGCAAAAAGGCCACATGAGATGCTCCCTTGCGCTATAGTCACTGTATATGCTACCTTTTATTATATAGAATCATTCCTTGTTTGTAAACTTAGGTAAACCGATGTCGACATTATGGGTAAAATTATAGCGACGTCCGCACATAACTTCCGCCATAAGCTCTGAGGGCTGCGATGTGGGCCAACAAAACGACGTTGTGACACGCCATAAGCGTTGGGAAAGCCATAAGCGCTGGGGGCTGCGATGTGCGCCAATAAACTAAAGTAAGTTGTGACACACGACCCACATCTAACCACAACGCAGCTCGTCGGCATACCGTTTTTTTTTCCCTCGTAGCTTGAGTGAGAACACCACATGCCCCATTCAAAACGCAGCAGAAACTGCTGTAAGCAGAGCGTCTTTTGCCTATCAAGACAATGCCACCACATTTTTGTGGCGTAAGTCCGGTGTAATTCGTCTATACAGTAACTCTATCTTGCACGTGATTGCAGTGCCCCTAACGTTTACCCTGTGACCAACAGTATGATTCGGCCATGAATGCTCCCACTTAACAGTACACGTACACCGCGAAGATGATGGCGGTGGTTGTGCGATTATGGGCTGTACTGTACAACCAATGAACAACAGATGCACAAGTCATGGTGGCTGCGTCAGCTGTTCGTTACAATCGCGAACCATCGCGAGGGAATGGTACCGTTTGTGTTGTTGCAATATTTAGGCACCAACAAGAGCAGAGTTCATGAAATACCCAGCGGTTCAACTTTCATTACAAGTTCAAGTTCCGCGATTGTTTAATACTTAGTGCCTCTCCAGTGGTGAAGCACTCATGGTCTTCAGGAAAAAACAAGGTGCCAGTCAGATTGCGAAAGAGCTAGGTGAGGAGTTGGCGAACGGAAATTATTGGAACCAGCGTTTTCGCATGGATGCGTTTTAACAAAGGCGAAACGACCGCCAGCATACTCTGAGCGTGGCGTGTAGTCATGACTAGTCATAACATTAAAATCATGACATGCATATCATGATTTCCAAGTTAGTGTCTGCCACTTATGTTCACCACGCAGTCCGGGGTGAACATAACATTTTTTTTTAGGGGCGAAGTTCATTATGGCATGGGTCTGTCGCTCCTCCTTATGTATGTACGTACGTAGCCACCGGTGGCACATACCCGCTCTACAGCGGCTGTGTGCCACAGGGGTTGCATGATGGGATACGGTGGTACTTGGAGTGTTCACTAGATGGACGCACGGACAGTAGTGGTACTTGGAGTGTTCACTAGATGGATGCACGGACAGGACGCACGGATGGATGGATGCGTGGACGTACGTATGGATGGACGCGTGAACGTTGGACAGACGGAGGGACGCACGAACGGACGGACAGATGGATGGACGCACGAACGAACGAACGGACAGATCGATGGACGGACGCATAGATTGGCGTGCGGATGGTCGCGCGGACGGACGGCAGCAAGAACGAACGGATAGATGTAAGCATGGATTGCCTTACGGACGTAGGAGCTGCAGGTAGGAGCAGGCTAGTCACCACTTTAATTTTATGTTATTTTTCTGCTCGAGTGACGACAGAGTTTGAGACGGGGCTTCGGACGCTTCGCCCCACTCATCATTCACTACGTGGATATGCCTCGAATTTTTTTTCTAGCGACAATGTTTGTCAGCTGAATTACTTTTTTGTTAAATAGGTCATAATGTTCACGTATTTGGAATACAGGTCTCCTAACCTTTGATGATATCTAGCTTATAAATCATATTGTCACCTGGTGATGTACCGTGACGGCAAAACAGACACAGGTGCAGCTAAAAAAACCGCTGTTTCATCTCAAAGGTGAAGCAATGAATGCGCGAGGAGCAGAATGTAATCTTATAAGAAGTAAGGATGGCAGCTAACTCTTTTCGATCCAATCTCACATAGCTCTACAATACGCAGATGTAAAAGTGAATTTACGCTTGAGAAGAGAAGAAAAAGCGATAATGAAAGAGCTGCTGTAAAAATATGTCCACGTACGTCGAAAACGTTCACATTGCTTTTGCCCCACCTACACTCCGCCGCCTTTGCTACTTTGAGAATTGATTTAATTTTTTTCCCGTTTGAGAAGCGTTTTCTTTCGTACTGACTTCAAGTTATGCATGCAAAACAAAGAAACACTCTTCACTTTTTCAACTGTTCTTTCGAGATACACACTCACAGAAACTACATGAGATGACACCTCAACTGAGGCGACAGTGGACTCGTCGAACTGTGAAAACTCGAGATACGTTGGAGCACGCCGTTACGCTGCTGCTGAGCCTTTTGCTTCCAGTATTCTCAGCAATATAATTGTTCAAAGCAGGCTCTCAAAAAACCTGTCCTTGTCGAGGTCTGGAGTTCTGTCATGCGGCAAGGGTACTTAGTGGTCGTGTCGATGTTAACCAACGGCAGGGACTCGGCCGCTATGTTGCATTCGCGAGCAGTTTTTTACATCATGTAAAGATTAAGTTAGTGCAGCCAAGATATGGCTTTTCGGGGAGAGGAAGGCGTTCCGATATCGTGTGATCAAGGGTACAAAAGCTGCGCCAACTGCGTCAATTCGATACAATTCCCATTTGTTACAGCGAGCTGCGCCAAAACTGTGAAATTTGCTGAAATTGTGCCACGCTGCGCCAAAATTTCCAACCAGCCTCAAAATTTTCATAAGTGTGCTAATTTCAATGAGAATCGCAAACCACGTCAGCCACCACCAGTTTGTGCCACCAGTCAAAGCGTGCAGATCCTAACCAACGCTGCGCTCGGGAGACGCGATTAACCAGAAAAAGTAACAACGCTTCGCGCCCGTAGGTCCGCTGACCGTGGCGGATAGCTATCGGCAAGACGACGACGCTTCCAAGACAAAAATGCGTAGCTGTAGCCACCAACCATTCTCGGGACATGTAAATTTTCTAGCCTGAAAATGCTGCTATGTCTTGTTAGGAATTGATGCTTGAAGCGCATGCCGCGTTTTTCTCGTGTGAACAAGCTTGACGTGCAGCGAACGCCGGCGTCACCAGCGACCACGCTGATTGCCTCAGCGGTGCCATCAAAAACTTTTTTTTTTTCTGTCTTGAAGTTGTGTCGTCTCGGCCACGGTCCTGACGATCAGACCCGGGACCGTCGCCGGGCGAACAGGGGCGCGCTGTTGTTGCATTGCCTGTTCGAACACGTGCCTTAGAAGGGAGTCGAATCGGTACCTAACCCCACGGTGAAAGAAAAAGAAAAGTGGGAAGGGGGGGGGGTAGTGGTTAGAAAATGTTTTACTTGGAATTACAACTCGTACACACATCCTGCTTAAGCCACCTTCGTCGCAGAACACCAGTGGCCTACAAAAAAGCTTATTGAGATTTTGAAAGGGGGTCAGTGCTAGTTACGGGACACTGCACATTTTGTTCTACCTCCCGTGTGTTTGTACACCGCATAATTATGAGCACCAGTGTAATAACTGTTGCCTAAATAAACTATTGACAATCATCATTTAAAGTAATGTGTGACATTTCTGCTTGCCCAAAGAAACAATTTGGGCAAGTTTTTTTTTTCACCACCCCTACCCTCGGGGTTACCAATCTTCCAAATTTCGAGGTCCCCAGCTTGAAGATCCATATTTAACTTTGCAAAGTCTGTGAAATGATTTTCAAGGCCCAGCAACTGTTAATGTAAACTTTATCATTGTATGCCTAGGGAGGTGGCTCAAAATACTACTTTCATTGCAAAAGCAATTCTCATGTTTACACTGCGCTATTAGGTGATGTCTAATGCTTTATACATTTTTTTTCCAAATGTGAGCCTTATTTTTTTATACTGCTCAAAATTTGGTATTTTATGATAAAAACTGCATGTTTTTCTCTGTAAGCAGCTGCAAGTTTAGATTTTTGTGCTCCAAGAGTAACAATTTGCTGCTCCAAAAATTGCTTCAAAATGTATTTTAGCGGTTGCGCCCCTGTGTGGTGCAAAAATAACTTGACTTTTTTTTCACACCGTGATCCCCCCGACGTGTTGCCACAACGAAGGCGACGAAGCAAGTGACATTCCTGTTAATTTTGTCCCTGTTGTCCCCTTCAAGGTGGCGTGCGCTCGCGCGTTAAGAGAATACAGCCACTCCAGGCAGCGAACTGGCTTTCACAGTCTCTTCTGACTGAGGGAACAGCACGTAGAAGAGCAAACGAGCAGTGGGGTCATGTCCTTATTATCAAAGTTCCTAGTTGCTGCTCGAAGTACACATACCCTACCCCTCTCTCCTCAGCATATCATGTCCTCACCTTAATACTTGGTTTAGGACTCTTCAAGCAGAGTCGAGACGTGCGTTCGGCCTCGCGCGCGAAATGATGATATCCCATACGCTCTGCCTGCAATAGAGATGAGCCCGCGCATTTAATTTATGCTTCAGCCGTATTCTTCACCCCTCCCTCCCCCCGCGGGTACCTCAGCCCAGCTGCGGGCAATACAATGCTTCTGCGATCTTATTGATTTGGGCCTTGAACGGAACGTGATGGCGACGCCGACGGCAAGAAAACAATCGACAGTGTTCACATAAAAGCAATACCTCAATAAAAAAGTTCCTTATTTTGTGAGCTACGGTTTTCTAGAAAGCGAACCCAAAGATCTAGCAATACTCGTGATACAGCGATACTCGAGGTAAAGCTGCGGCGAGGCATGTGTCAGCTTTTATGCATGGCTTATATGCAACCAAACGGCGCCATCGTTGATGTTTGCGGTCACTGAAGAATAAACTGACGTTACTCTTCTCCTGCACGTATAGTCTTCAAAGAACAACTAAAAATAGTCGCGAAGCTTCCAAAACATTAGATCGCGACCTGTGTCGAGCGGAGCTAGCATTTCTTGTGGATGAGAATTAAGCAATAAATGTGCGCTGCCATGTGATCGCAACTTCACTATCCGCCACTGGCCGTTGCCATAGTGCCGTTCCCGCAAGCACGAGCAGGTCGTGTACTGCAATTAGCGCCAGTTTCAGGCGTAATAAAGTATACACTTTCACAACAGAATTTGCGATGCTGACGGCAAAACACATTCTTCATTGAAGTGGCAGTGCCCCTTTGCGTAATACTGGCGTTACGCTCTAATGACTCAAGAACTTCATAGCCATTAGTTCGGAAAACGCGCTTGATCTGCTTGTGAAATATAAACGTGTAAAAACTTGAATACGTTAACATGATCAATTTGATTAATTTGCTTATTAAACGGTGATTTCAACTGCATAATAAGATACTGTTCTGATTTTATTTATAATATAGAAAAACATGATACAATAAATAATTCGTCGCCTCTGATGTCGCAGACAAAGAAAAAATTACACTTAAGGATGATAGACACAGAAATGAACTACACCTATGGATGGATGACCTATTTGTTTTATTTTATTTATTTATTTGTACATACTGCAGGCCCTAATAGGGCCCGTGCAGGAGAGGATACATAGAGGTAACATGAGGCATAATAACGCTCCACAAAAAGAAAAGAAAGAAAGTATTGATACACATAGGATCCTTCATGATTCACATGCATACATTTTTAGAAAAAATCAATCTCTTTTAGACAGTTGACAAAAGATTCCAGCGTAGAACAATTCACAGCACTGACTGGCAGCCTATTCCGAAAACTAATGACCATTGGGAACAAAAAATACTTATGTGTTTTTTACACGCCTAGCAGATTGAAAGATGATCTTACTATGGTTTGTTCTGTGTGAGTGTTTAAATGGGTTCAGTAAGTACAGATTGCGCGGTATCACAAAATGACCGTGATAGAGTACGTATAGGAACTTTAACCTAGAAATTATTCTTCGTTTGAAAAGTGGCTGAAGATTCGCTATATTAATTAGGTCAGTGACGCTTGAATGCTGCGAATAGTTAGAGTAGATGAACCGTGCAGCTAATTTCTGAATGCGTTCAATTTTGTCTATTAGGTGTGGTTGGTGGGGCTCCATATTATGTCGGCGGAATATTTTAAGGTAGGGCGAATAAAAGTCTTGTATGCATTTAATTTGACTTGTGCAGGAGCATTTCGCAATCTTCTTCTAAGAAAGGATAGCTTCCCTACCGCTTGTTAACAGACGGTGTCGATATGAACTTCCCAACTTAAGTTTGCTGAAAGCGTGACACCAAGGTATTTCACCTGATCACTTTTAGGGAGTTCATTGTTTTCTAAAGTGTACGAAAAATTAAGCCGATTCTTCTTATTAGTGAACGTGAGACATTTATAGTTTTAGATGCGTTCAGTCTCATTCCCCATTTCTGGTACCAAGCGCAAATATTTTTTAGAATGCGTTCAGTCTCATGCCCCATTTCTGGTACCAAGCGCAAATATTTTTTAGAGAGTTATTCAAGCCGATTTGGTCCTCTGAATGTCTTACAACTGTATACAACTGATTTGCATGCGGAGGATGTGTTCATGAAGGGCTTGCTTGGCCATTTGTGCCCGTACCCATTTATGACCTGTTTAGTATTTATTCAACTGACAATGGAGGAAGTCTGGCGCATCAAGTTGTGCTCCGGTGTCTGTTTTTTTTTTCGTTGCGTCCGTCAGTATCGTGTGATCCGCCATGTAGAACGTGCAGCGGCAGCACTTGAAAATACTGGCATTCCGCATGCGCCACTGCAGGTCCAGTCAGGACAAACACTCATATTATGCCGGCAACGACAGAGAGCGACACTGTGATCCACCTGGCCGTCAAGCTGGACTCGCAACCGGCACCCGGGGTCGCAGATGCTGGCGACGAGTATACCGTGGTTCAGAACAACGTGAGTGTCAGCAACGGCCAAGTGGCGCAAGTAGCGCTAGGTGACCGTCCAGATTCGGGAAACCGACCACAAGTGGCAGTTCAACCACGACGCAAAGGGCCCCAGCTGGTACCGAACCCGCCGTCGCCAGCGGTGGACTTCACGAGCAACGTCTGCTTCCGCTTGATCCGCGGCGAGAACGGCGTTCCGAGGGTCGTGCCTTGCGAGTCTATCTCGTCCACCACAACGCCGCTGCCGAAAACGTCGATGACGACTGAAACTCGCCACCGCGAGCCACCGGTGAGTCACAAGGTGGTTTTGTTATTCGCGTTTCATGGAAGCAAAATTATTGAGGTCCCTGTGCTTTTATTTAGAAGCACAATTGCTTCAGCAATTGTGGTCCCATAAATGTGCCTTTTTATTGATTAATTGAATGCTTCTTGTCACTTACGATATAACTTGCTAAAAACTTTTGGGGTGACCGCAAAGTGACAAAAACATCATTTGTGTTGATACTTGCACATTGTTTATTCGTAATGGTGAGGTAAACT
This sequence comes from Rhipicephalus annulatus, assembly GCA_013436015.1. Lineage (NCBI taxonomy): Eukaryota > Metazoa > Arthropoda > Arachnida > Ixodida > Ixodidae > Rhipicephalus > Rhipicephalus annulatus. Next base: position 54,895 of record WOVY01001062.1, on the reverse strand, counting down.
ATAGAACAATCCTGTAAAACTGTTAAAAACTATACGTTGTAATGTACATCTGTGCCGTTCACAGACGGGCGAAAATAGGTGCACGTAGTGGAACCCCTGAGTGTAAATACGGGGGAGAACATTCATTTTTGTTTCAGCCACCACTCTCTCGCCATGCTCGCTTTCGCACTTTTTTTATGTCACTCACTCATCAACGTAAGCTTTATCTAGTAAGCAACTCACTGTTTGGCGGGCTGATACTAACTGAAGCCGATTCAGATCGAGCTGTGATTTGGGGGATTCTTCCCTATAGTCTCACTTGCGCAAGAGAAACCGGCGCACAATTCCACTTAGTGAAAGCAAACTACCCGGCTGAGCGCACTGTCCTGAAAACTGTAGTTCTCACAGCGGCTGCAAAGTGAAAGCAACTCCGAAACTTATTTTAGTCTTCTGTGTTGTCACCACCAGTAAGGAAGTGCCTTTTGCATGTCCCCGAAACAGGCCCGGATACGCAACCACAGTGGCATTGTTTGTGTTGGTCAGCGCTGGAACAGAAACAGATGTAATGGCACAGCGGTGAGGAATAAATGAGACAGAGATAATAAATCAGTCACCTCTTGAAGGACTATAAAGCGGAAGGCCACCAGTTTCGCGGGCGATACAAGCGGGAACCTGCCAAGAAAGTGACCGAGACTAGCCGGTGCACCGCTGTAGTAAAGCATGAAAATGAAAAAGAGACACATCGACAAAAGCGGAAAATTCAACGTATTCCCGCAATATGCGATCGCATGCCAAGCAGGAGAAATAATCCAAAAAAGCGCTCCTTCAAAACAAGCTACGACGAATGTGTATGTCTTTGGTGCATACGTCATAGTTCTTCTTGCAGCTACGTGTCAGCGTCGCATCGCATCGCTTGTAGCCACGTTAAAGCCACGAATTATCTCGGTCTCCCCGGATATTAGTTATGTTGGCCTGTGCCGTCGTCAAAAGGCATGAGGGGGAACACTTAGAAGAAGCGACCACAGCTGGCGCCTTGAGTCGCGGCGCGCGCTTGGTTGGTGCCGTCTTACGAAGCCCTTTTGTTTTGTGGATCCCGCGCTCATTTGTGACAATGTCTATGTGTTCCAACGCCCATGCACGTAGACGGCCCCTCTTATCTGTGGTGTGCACACGTTGTAAGAACTTTATGCGCACTTGAGTGCTTGTATATGCGTTAGTGCTCTTGCGATTATGGCAGCATCTGAGCGACTGAAGAAGTGTCGGAATTCTTATGGTACGTAGGTCTCGTTTATTAGTTCCTATTAGCCATAATTATGGACTCTGCCTCATTTGCACGGATGCAGGCTTCTCTGCCGGCCGTCAAATAGCGACGACAGTCGAGAAGCGGAAAATGTTTTAAGGTTATGTACATTAATACATACATATATAAACATCCTGGAAGAAATCTACAGGGGATCAACTGCTACCATAGTGCTTCATAAAGAAAGCAACAAAATACCAATCAAGAAGGGTGTAAGCCAGGGGGACACAATCTTCCCAATGCTATTCACCGCGTGCTTACAGGAGGTTTTCAGAAGCCTAGAATGGGAACAGTTAGGGATAAGAGTTAATGGAGAGTACCTTAGTAACCTGCGCTTCGCCGATGATATTGCATTGCTGAGTAACTCAGGGGACGAATTGCGACTCATGATTACGGAGTTAGACAAGGAGAGCAGAAAGGTGGGTCTTAAAATGAATCTGCAGAAAACGAAAGTAATGTACAACAACCTCGGAAAAGAGCAGCGCTTCGAGATAGGTAATAGTGCACTTCAAGTTAAGAAAGACTATGTCTACTTGGGGGGGGGGGGGGGCAGGTAATAACTGCGGAGCCGAACCACGAGATTGAAGTAACTAGAAGAATAAGAATGGGGTGAAGCACATTTGGCAAGCACTCTCAAATTATGACAGGTAGATTGCCACTATCCCTCAAGAGGAAGGTATATAACAGCTGTATCTTGTCGGTACTTAGCTACGGAACAGAAACCTGGAGACTTACAAACAGGGTTCAGCTTAAATTGAGGACGACGCAGCGAGCAATGGAAAGAAAAGTGGTAGGTGTAACCTTAAGAGACAAAAAGAGGGCATAGTGGATTAGGAAACAAACGGCGGTTAAGGATATCATAGCTGAAATCAAGAAGAAATGGACATTGGCCGGGCATGTTGCGCGTAGACCAGATAACCGCTGGTCGTTAAGGGTAACTGACTGGATTCCCAGAGAAGGCAAGCGGGTTAGGGGGAGACAGTAGGTTAGGTTGGCAGATGAGATTAAGAAGTTTGCGGGTATAAATTGACAGCAGCAAACACTGGACTGAATTAACTGGCGGAACACGGGAGAGGCGTTTGTCCTGCAGTGGACGTAGTCAGGCTGTTGATGATGATGATGATGATGATGATGACATTTATACAAATGTCTATTTTGCTGGCCTGAGTGACCGCACCTAACGTTGACCAATGCTCCTTTTTTTTTCTTCTCAAGCAAGTGACGAGAATTGGGGGGGGGGAGCAAATTCGTCATTTTCATTGTAGAAGTACATTGACATGGACGCAGCACTGACAGACTGGTCTGTTGCCGGGTTATTTCTCGCACGAGTTCACATGGCTAACCTGGAATTTTGTTATCGCCCAGAAATCACAGTTGTTTTTTTTTTACTTCCACGGAGTTAAACAATGCAGGCATCGTCTACGGGTCCGCGAAAAAAGAGAAGCATGCGGTGATTTTGATCTGTTTTTTACGTAAGCTAACAGCCACTTCGTGTTTTTTCACGGAGTTCAGGCACGAAAGTCTTGGATGCAGGTATCAAAAGCCCCATCCAAAACGGAGACCTGCCGTTCAACGGTATAAATTAGTTCCAACACCACGTCGAGGACCAAAGCGATTACATTACGAGCAAATTAATGTGACATATTTGCTACATTTCAGTCGTTCGCCTAAGCTTCGCGGCACTAGTTGTACCGAAAGACGTGTATAAGTCACCCGTCATGTCGTCGTCGCTCTCGGCTTCGTAGGGCTCCGACGCTGTGCATCCACCTGAACGTGACAACGTGAATCGAAAACAATTTCATTTTCGATTCCTCCTCATCCGGAGCTGGGTTGGTTTCATACTAAACGTGGCACTCATACATTCGTCGTCGTACACACTTCCAACGTTACGAGCATAACGTCAAAGCATTTTTTGAAATTTTCTTTATTAGTTATCCCTATGTGCATAAGTAAGAGCTACGTTTCTTGTAGACTTCAATAGTCAGGTTAATTAGCTTGAAGCTGAGATTAGCTTGTACTTCACCCGTGACATGACGGCAACGTAAAAAAAAGCTCCTAGAGCAGCTATATTATTGCAATCATAATGAGATAAATGAGTGGACAGCAAGGGCATACACTTGTGCAGATGAATGCGCTGGCACAACTCTAATTCGTGAAAAAAAAACGTCATGTACTTTGAAGCGATTTCTGTGTTTTTTTCTGAAGTTCTGGTTTGGGAAGGGGTGACACAGCATTTTTTTTCTTGCAAGCACGCATTGTTAATGTATTAGTGAGTTTCGCGTCGGGTTACGGACAGAATTTGGTGTCGACACTTTTTTTTTTAATAAAAGTCGAGCTGCAAAACTTGTCTCGGCCTTCTCAGGTCTGTCTTCCTGATTGCATCCGCAGTTGCGTTGGAGACACCATCGACCTCGAGGTGGCAGCGCGGACGAGTTTTTGAGCATGGAGTACCCGCGTGCAGGACACCGTTCGCGCGGTGCAGACGAGGCGGGCAAGCTACCCTCAACTCCGAGTCAACAAGACCTACTGCGTGCCGACGTGGACGGCCTGCAGCCGTGCCGAGCCGATGAAGAGTGCAGTCGGCACGCTTCATGCGTAGTGCCTTTGGGCGCAACCAAGGGACGCTGCGTCTGCGACCGCGGTTTTTTGGGAAACGGTTTGTTCTGCTGAGAGAGCTTCTACCTGTGACAGTTTTTACGCATTACATCAAATACACAAATCCTTGCCTGAACAGTTCATTTAATTTCGCTCGAAAGAAGTCACACTTTCGCTGCAAGGGCCAAGCAGTGCATGACGTGCTTTATTCTAATGAGTAAGATTATTAGCGAATTCATTTAGTGTACGATCTGTTACAACTGTGCGAAATGCTGACAAAGAAGCACGGCCGATCTTGTTACCAATGCGGTTATTGTAACATTTGTGACATCAACCCGAAGGAAATTGTGAGACAACACAGGTAGAAGCAGCGGCGTAGGCAGAAATTTATTTTGGCAGTGGCCGTAGTTGCTCCGAAGTGTCGAGAGGACAGGCAACTGTTGTTGAGGATCATTTTTGACAAAAGGAAATCTTTGTAGGAGCACGTGCCCGTGATGCTACCCTCCAGCTACGCAACTGGCGCAAAAGCGTCCACTGACCTTTTGAGACAGCGCGCCTGTCGAACCAAAGTCCGCAGTTACTGCTTGAAGAACGCACCCTAACATATTCGTTCGCCTAAAGGAGCGAGCCGGCACGTTTAATCTCTGCGTGAGCCGCGCCCATCTGCGACATTCACAAGCTTGTATGTGCATAGGGAAGATATGATGTGTGGGATCAGAACCACGGATGTTGCTGCGGCCAGACTAAAAAGGCGCGCGCGCGTCAGACGGGAACGCAAGCGTGCCTTTCTATAGACCCGTCATGGTGAGGCATTGTTATCGATTCGTACTACATACGCAACCTGACGGTGAAGCCAACGACATAAATGTGCCACGAGCGCCCACATAATTGCTATCACAAACACAAAAATGAACAACCAGGGCATATACTCGCGCAGGTGAATGAGCTAGTGCACCTTTAAAGTGTGAAATACATTGTCAGTATCTGGACTTGATATTTGTGAATTCTTTCTTAATAGTAGATGTTAGGAAAGGAAAGAGGACGCGAAGAGATACGAACAAATGCGCAGTTTCTAAACAGGCAACTTTCGTCTTGTTTTGACAAGCATCAAAGCGCTATTGTGAACTGTGACGTATTCGTAGTGCTGCCGGATGCTGCCGATAAGACAAGCATATATTGATAACAAAAAAAAGCCCGAAAACATAATTTTTCCCACTCAGTGAAATATCTTTTATTATGATAAAAAAATGTCACTCAAATTCGACGGCCATAGGCTATAGAAAATCACCTAATCGTTTTGTACAGCGAAAATACGCGTAGCTATGAACAAAAGCGCATAGCTTCTTCTTTATGATATGTGAGGGTTAACGTCCTAAAACCACCTCATGATTATGAGAGACGCCGTAGTGGAGGACTCCGGAAATTTGGACCACCTGGGGTTTTTGAACGTGCACCTAAGTCTGAGCACACGGGCCTACAACATTTCCACCTCCATCGGAAATGCAGCCGCCGTAGCCGGGATTCCATCCCGTGACCTGCGGGTCTGCAGCCTTCGCCACCAGACCACTACTACGCGCAGCTATTTCTTAACATTATCATTAGGATAGTCTCTCCACACAGTAAGGCAGCTTTGCCAGCGCATGATCAGTGTTGTAATTACCATAAACATTGTGTGACTGAATGTTTACTGAATTTTCCACAAAGCATGATTTAACATGAGCCTACGCTCGGGGAGTTGGCAGATCAAGACGTGTGACGTCCCCTCCCCTTCCCCCCCCTACTAGACATCTAATGGGGTGAAGAAGATATAGGCCCCATACATCGGTTGGAAAGGGGGGGAATGCCCTTGACGAAGAACCCTGCGCAGACATATTCTCTCAACTACTCAGTCATCTACAAACGTTGTTGATGAACGACTAGCGTTAGTCGGTGAATGTGATGATCACTATAACTATATCTGATAGCAAAAAACACGTTAGTACATCCCCCCCCTCCAAAAAAATGCGACAACTGTCTGGAAAACTATATTTGTAACTCGGCGAAAACAAGAAGACCAAAGCCGCATAATATATATAACCGGAACTGACAAGTAAGTTTTCAAGGTCGATTGTCGGCTTTCACGTATTTGCATGGAAATGCTCCAGGAATGGTTTTCAAGTTTTTGCTTGTGCGTCACTATTTATTTGATGACCTAGCGAAATGCAGTGTGGTTAGAAGTGTGGCAGCATTGTATCGCACAATCAAAATAAACCTTGACACAGACAATGCTTCAGCTGGTCCGTATGCATTTATAACGAGAGCGGCACTCAGATACCTATGTTGAAAAACAGAGATAAACAGTGTTATTGTTCGTTCCTACCCTTTGTCTGACGCCTTGCTGCTCTACTGACAGAAATCTTCTACATTGGGGGCAAAATGTGCGCCGCTTCATTCAGACAACAATGATTGACCGTAACATCAGCGAGTCCAGAAAATTGCTAAAGCACTAAAAAGTATGCGCTAGACACCGCGTTTTTGTCATCACGTTACCGTGCTAAAGCATTTAATTTGGCAAAGCCGGGTCTTCGCAGCTCATTTTGATGATTGATTCTCGTAGTTGAGATGTAGGTGGTATCACACAAACTTGCTTGCGTGCTGGTGTGTGTTGTCCATTTATCTCTCACTCATAAGTATTAAATGCTTTTAGTGCTCGTTGCAGACATTCCAAAGGCCTTGAGCCGGAAGCCGGCGCCTTTAACCGGGTGCCCCAATCGTGCAGATCCTGGCACCCGGAGAGAAGAAAATTACAACATTTCCCACTTAAGGGAACCAGGAGTATCATGCGAAGCAGCGCATTGGTCACGTTAATATTCTGTTCATCACGAGCAGCTTGCCCGATGTTAATGCGTCCCCGCAAGTAGAGAACATCATGAATTCACTGTAGGTTTTGCGGCCGTTACTCGTACCAAACTCTTGCTTGAGATCTGACACGGCAGTCTAGTGACTTAGGCACTCGGCTACTGACCCGCAGGTCTCGGAATCAAATCGCGGCCGTGGCGGCTGCAAGCGCTTTACGGTTAAGTGTGCACACACATCTAAACTTCAAGGAAACATATTATGCTAAGGTGCTGAAGAGACTGGCGCGAAATCATAATACCACAATAAAGTGGTAGTGACACCAAAAAGAAGATACTATGAACAATACCGATGCACTAAGCAATGCAGCAGCATTCCTTAGATTTTTCTCGACCAAGTAAACAGATGTATTGAAAAAAGTCCACGGCGCTAATCGCAAATCGCAAAGTGTTTACAGGCCATGAAGAAAAACGCCTGTTCTGGAAACGTACTGCCACGCGCGTTTAGTAATTTAATGCCAAGGTTTATGCCAAAAAGTCAGAAGCACACATGACACCCGCATTTTAGAGTAAGAACGGAACATGGTGAGGATGGGGTCCATTGAAACAACTTGTAAATATGTAGTATGGACACACATACCTTGGTGTCACAATGAAAACAGATGTCGACGTCAGCTTCACCAACGACACACTCCAATTTAATTCTTTGGTTGTCCTTAGAAAATGAGAACACTTGACACTTCGGTCCCTTCGCCGTGACAATTCACCACGCAGCATCACCCAACCACTCGGATTTGCAGCCGTATAGATTGCGAATATCCATAGCACAAAAGGTATCGCATATTCGTGCTGCAGTTCACGGGGGAAAAAAAAGAGACGGTCTTATCGAGTCGACAACAAGCACACCAGCGCGCGATGAAAACTTGTGTCGGGCTCAGCAATTTATGTTTGTCGATCGAGCGACGAGAGCAAGTGTAGGCGCGTCTTCGCAGCGAAACACAGTTGTCTGAATGAAGTGACGTCAGAGCCCTCGGCACATACAGTGAGCAGGCCTGAAATTATCCAGGTGGCTTTGGCTTAACCCGCGCATATGCACATAGTAAATGGCTGTCTCATGGTAACGCGTCCCCAGACTTCATATCATATTGTTTACTTCAAGAAATCGCTTTTCTTTATAGGGCTTCGTTCCGCGCTCTGCTGTTTCAAGCGTTTTCGTGCGAAGAGGAATGTCTCTGTCTGCGTGGCCGCGGCACCAAAAGTAAAAACTAGCTTGAGCAAGGTTACGGCATCACTAACTTGACGCATGCTTGTGATTTGCGTAACGTCTAATAGTAATAATACGTTATGTGAAGCGAACTTTATTGCCAAATAGATGCAAGTATAACTAGCAAAAATGGTGGGACATGTGGCATGCAAACCCTCTTTCTTCAGCTAGAACTAGTTTGGACGATGTGTTTTCTGATGATTGGTCTCCACCAGGGATTTAGAACGTCGTGATCAGCAACATCAATCTGAAGATTCAAGACTGACCTATACATTTAGAAGAAGTGACCACGCAGAAGAATAATTATAAATCAATACGCAAGAATAATTATAAATCAATAATAATAAATCAATACGCAAGGTTCCTTATCCATTCGCCTAAGATGATTGACGGTGAAAGCCCTATTTTTTTGTTTTCCTTGACCCTTGCTCCTAAGCAAGCTTTCTGCACCTAATGTGGTTTCACATTGCCCCGATGATAAAAGATTGATTGATTTGTAGGGTTTAACGTCCCAAAACCACCATATGATTATGAGAGACGCCGTAGTGGAGGGCTCCGGAAATTTTGACCACCTGGGGATCTTTAACGTGCACCCAAATCTGAGCACACGGGCCTCGACATTTCCGCCTCCATCGGAAATGATGATAAAAGATTGCAAGGTTCATGCATGTCGGCTTTTACATGGCCCCTGTGATAGGGCTACGGTGGTGATGAAAAGCGACTATGTCACGTGACGACGTCATAATATGACACGCCGAAGGACGACAAGATGCCGTCACAAATTTTGTTGACCTTTGACGTCATCACGTCTAATTTTTTGCATCGCTGGTAATGATGACGCGAAACACCGGCGGTTAATTGGCGTGTTTGACGAGTCAGCTAAGACTTTCCACCTTATGAAGAAACAAAACAAACGGAAGTAAATTAATTGATAACAGCGCATCACAATGAACGCCTCGTACGTGTTACGAGCTATCGGCCGGAAACAAACGTGGTCATCGCCTATATGCCCGTGGTACACAAGAAGTCAAGAAGTTTGATTTACCTATCAGGTCATGTCTTTACGTTTATTATGGAGATGACGGAGATGCTGTGTCAATTAATGGAAAAATTTTGAGCTGTGTCGCTGTACTGCGGCCTGATTGATTGATATGTGGGGTTTAATGTCCCAAAACCACCATATGATTATGAGAGACGCCGTAGTGGAGGGCTCCGGAAATTTTGACCACCTGGGGTTCTTTAACGTGCACCCAAATCTGAGCACACGGGCAGTACTGCGGATCCTAGGCGAAAAGAAAGTGTACGCTGTTTTAAGCTCATCAGGAAAGAGCAGTAAATTAAGGCCAGGTGGCCTATTGAAGCACGCACAATTAGCGTGGGCAATTGCTTGCTATGCAGTTGCTTGTATACACATTTTTGTAAAATATCCGAGCCGTGCCAACTCTAAGCAGCAAGAACCTTCAAAATATCTGTTGGTGAAATTCCGTTGTATGAAACTGTTTTTGTTGTGTATTGTTAAGGTTGAAGCAGTGCACGCATTTTCTGAGAACAAACGTTTGATACTGACGTAAAGCGATCTCTGTAGATAAAAGCGAACCCGACGCAGAAATATATATATATATATATATATATATATATATATATATATATATATATATATATATATATATATATATATATATATATATATGGTATGTACATTTTAGAGCAATTTATATTATACGCCTATACGTCTTTTATGCACAAACTTGTTGAGTGATTTAACATTACGTGGCATTTCATTTCTTTCAATTTCACTTAGGCTTTACTCTCGGTGAACTTTGTACGCTACCTCAAAAGCGAAAATGAGCCAACTACATTGCAGTCGTACGGCTAGTCCTACTCTTTATTTTGTTTCCCTTGCGCCTTCCCGTTGGGCTCTGTTCATAAGAAAGCGCTAGTCGAAGCAAAGAAATTATCTAATAAAGCTACGTGCATATGCCTAAAATCAATGGTAAGAAGTAGTACTCGTGCTCGACCATGGTGTTGAGAAAAGCGGTCACTGCGTTTAAGTAATTCAGTGGAATGCGCGTGCAATTTAACTTTTTTTATTACACTCAATTTTTGCATGCACAATGTCATTGCTCGATTAGCTCATGCTAAACAGTTTCTTTTCATTTTTTTTCTTTTTGCCTGTTCATTTTGCGCGTTTTTACGCATGCACCAACGTTATCAAGCTCTATCCCTAGAGCGAGGTCATGCTGATGCTGCTTGACACATGAGTTTTTGCATTCTCTTGTTGCACCGGGCACAAACACAGGGCTTGAAAGTGGGTAAGCTCCGTCCCACAGAGCGCCATGAAAGTTAAGGAGACTTCAAGTGCCCTGTGCGAAAAGCCAGCGCCAAAACGTACGGTGCATACGAGGCGCCCCTCGCTTCCCACGCGCGGGAAGTTCACAAGTCCGGCGCAGCAGCGGTGCGGCTCGACAGTTCACCGCAAAAGGCCCACGCGGGATCCGGCCCTCTGGACACTCCCCCTATTCTAGGTCACTCTAACGACGCCGAGCGTGGACGCACTGAGCACATCATATCGCGTACTCCGTTGTGTATGTGGCAGTGGAACACGTGTCATCAGCTGACCCTGTCATATCTTTTAGTACATATTGAAGGCACAGAAGAAAGAGGACAATAGCCAATAGGACTGGCACACTTCTTGGCCTCGTTTGTTCGTGCCTCCCAGTATTTATTAAACCAACTAGCCCAAGAACGCGTTTCTGCCTTTTATCTTTGCCTTCCCGCAGAGTCACGGGAGTATGTCGACACCGAAGGCACTCCTGGAACACACAATGAACGTGTTGTTCAACGTGCACTGAACGTGAAGCCCTTCAACAGGTTTCCTGTTCACGGTGAAATCTGCACATGGTAATGCGGACAACATTGTCGATTATCTACACGTGCGCCTCCCGCCAGCTGGTGAAGGCGGTTGCCGAAGGCTACCGCGATTTCCGACTTTAAACATCACTTGACACACTTTCTGGACGGAAAAAGCGCCGCGAATATCGACGTACCGATTCAAGAATGAAGGATGCCGAACTCCGGTACTACCATTTTATTTTGTTCATGGTTATGGAGGTGCGGCAACGCTCCTATGTTCCCTTTTGATATAAACGCAAAGTGACCGGCAGTGAAGAAAAGAAGGTTCGCCTATGTGACAAAGCTTTCATTGACAATCGGATCGAATTGAGAAGCGTTCGGCTTACACAGAAGCTGTTCAGCGAAATTAATGACTCAGCGCTCAATTATAAATATGCGAAATTATTTATTATATTCAATAAATACTGCTTGTATGTGTATCGCGCGCAAAATGCATTGTCCATATGCGCGCTTTAATAGACGTACGATGGCGTCGCTGTTTTTTTTTGTTGTTGCTTTAATGCAGTACAATGCAATTTATTGCGAGAATTTTTAACCTCAAGCCAACTCTATTTATTTTCTCTTTATTGCGAAACATGCAGCGTCTCCCCATGATTCTATCGAATGCAAAAATGTGATGTTTGATGGCTTTTACAAAGTGTAAAAAAAGAAAAGTTGCCAAGTATTAGGGTGCGTAATGGCACGTCTACTGATTGCACTTCTGCACGGATGAAAATGAGCACATTGACTAGCAGAACCACGTTACAGAAGAGAACGAAGATATTCAGTAGCGGCTTCGTCGGTATCGTTCTTGTCCACCGTTATAGTCATCTTAGCGGCACTGCCTATGCCATTTATCGTGTTGATTCTTTGCTCTTGCATCACGTCAACAATAACTGATGACATGCCTGTAAAACTACATTCCCTCTCGTCGACTGATCTTGATTGTGCGTTACTGCAGCAGCGCCGAGCCCTAACGAGTGCCCTCGAGCGCAACGCTTTCGTTCGTCAGCCCACTTACTGAAATAAGAAAATATATAAATAGAAGAATCAGTGTTCGATATTCCTATGAACTTGTTCCTACTTCGATGGAGTTGGAATGGTACAAGCCAATGGTACGGTCGTATGGCAATTTTGGCACGCAAACCCCCAGATATTGTTATTATTGCTATTACTATTATTATAATATTGTTATTTAATGCTTTTATCAATATTTAAAACGCTCATTTAAGGAGGTGTCCAAGCGAAAAAAAAATTCGGGAGATCCCACGTGCCTGGAAATTGATGTTATGCGAAGCATGCGAAAAAAGGTGGCCGTGTACCAATTTTTTCATTGAGCGACACGTTATAAAATGAAGCTGAATATATGTGCAAGTGTGGCACGCACTGACATATGTCGAAGATTGATTTGATTGATATGTGGGATTTAACGTCCCAAAACCACCATATAAGTATGAGAGATGCCGTAGTGGAGGGCTTCGGAAATTTCGACCCCCTGGGGTTCTTTAACGTGCACCCAAATCTGAGCACACGGGCCTACAACATCATATGTTCAAGAGTTGCAGTTCTTTATATAACCAGTTGTTTGCACTTGCGCACCTATGCCAACTGGAACATCCGTATTAGCAACGCCAGAAGCTGATATGAAGTGCTGATGCTCACTAGGATGCTGGCCTTGGACACTGCTACATAAATCAACTTCAGCGCATGGCAACTGACCACAATTGACGCTAACCCGACGTGACGGCTGTGTAGTAAAATGAGTACATATGTAATATGCCAAAAATTGGGTGGGCAACACTGCAACCACTATTGACGTTTCACGAAGATTACCGTCTTTTTGAAAAGTAGTTCCGAGACCTGGCGTAGCTTTGTGGTAAAATATTTCATTGCCACGCAGAATGCTTGGGTTTAATTTCAGCTGGGACTCTTACATTTATTATTTGCATTCGTCGGGTCGACGCTATCGATGTCGGGTATTAACGCCCACGCTTTAAAACTGGCCATGTGTGTTCTCGTAGCTCTTGGGTAGATACTAAGTGTCACTCACCTGTGACACATACCCGATTACCATCGGCACATACCCACCCGTGAGTATGTGCCACTGTCTGGCGGGAAGTGTTTGATGACGTACGCGACTGCATTTTGACGCGTTTCATGTCTTGACCAGTGCGTCATATTTGTCAAATCATCTTACCCTCCCCTGCTAATTTTGGTTCACGCCAAGTTAAGGGGGTGACAGCGAGAGCACCCAAACGTAAGCAACAAGATAGATAGATAGATAGATAGATAGATAGATAGATAGATAGATAGATAGATAGATAGATAGATAGATAGATAGATGCGCTGAAATTCACCGAAGTTCTCTATGAAAAAAAAAGAAATGATTCCTAAGACGAAGTCAAAATAAGTGAACAGTAGCCGACAAGTTGTTATTTTTACGCTCTAGCTGGTCTTGTCAAGACAGAGACTCATAAAAGAGAACAACCACTATAGAATATAAGACTCGTGTCCGCCTCGCTGGTGTCGTTCTGGTATCATGCTCGGCTGCCACGGAGGAAGGAAAGGTAGGAGAGGGCATGCCCAGCCGGCGCTCTACGTGAGAAGTTTGGAGGAAATGACATCATGGCGGCCATATTCACTGGGCACAATGACAGCGTTGCTATGGTTACGTCTTGCGCAGTGGAGCTGGTCTAGCAGTGAGCAGCCGCGGCTGGCGGTGGCATGTGTGCCTCCCCAGGTCTCGTGCTGAGCCGTGGCGGACAATATCCGCGCTCTGCGCCGCGTTATTGGTTACGCAGTGTTCTCCTGGCAGTTACTGTACTCTTAGCAGCGTTTACAAATCCCTTTGTCCATCACGGGGTTTCAACAGTGCCTAGAACGAGTGCATATTCATGTTTCATGCGGCGGATGACGCGAATGAAGCAATTAGTGTTCAGCGAAACAGCGTTAGGCACCATGACGAAGCTGCAACTACGACAAACGCCTTGCAGGTAAGTCATGGTTGGGCAGTGCTCCTGCTTGTGACAATGGACGACGCTTGTTGAGCCCAACAAGACGCAATGAGGACCATGTGCACATACGTAGTTTCGTGTTGTGTGTGGACAGTAACAACTTGCATGTGCGTATTAAAACACCTTTTCTCTTCCACTTCGTATACTCTTTCCAGCAACCGCGTTCAGCAACCGCGTTCAGCTGCCACTTGTTGGTGAAGTTGTTTATGATACTCTAATTTGTCTTATAGAGCAACTCGATTTCCTTGTCAAGATGTCTCTTGTTAATTTATTTGATAGAAAACATGCATTTGTTTGTATTTGCCACCACTCGAATATGGACTGTTTATATTTCTATTTTTTATTCACACTTCTGGCAGTTCCTGTTCGACTATGGTACCCGTGTAATATAAAACGTGATGTCGTAATTTTCTGCGTACCTGTACTTGCGGGATTTTTCTGTTTTGCTGCCAGGGTGGCACGACCAAGTCAGGCATTTACTTAGCCTTTAGTCGTGTCCCCCAAGGCAATCTTGTTCAATTTCGCCTTGAATAAAGCAAACCAAACCAAACCAAACCAGACTTGCACCGTGCTCAAAGTCACCACGGTCGCAAAATGCTGACGCCGGTGAGTTTCCCGCAGAACACGGACACAGTGGCCGGACGTTGCGTCGGCCGCGTAGCGGAATGCTCGCTGTTGTCAATGCATCTCGCTGTTGTCAGTGCTGTTGTCAGTTCATCTAGCGCGCGTTCTCTTGTTCTTGCTTCGTTGTCGGTGAGCTGTTACTCGCTGTTAATACTCGGACGAAATAATTTCGCCGAAGGTGTCGCACTGACCCAGAGTGTTGAGCCCTGTTCCATTAGTTTCGGATCGTCACGACACTCGTGCCGCGCAGCTCACATGCTTTCCGAGCCGGAGAAAGAGTCGTGCCTTGTGCTTTACATTCGGATGTAAACAAGAGAGGAGAATTTGCCCAGTCAGTATGGCCAACTTCCGGCTTCATCACAGCTTCACATTGAGTGACGTCAGGACCTCTCCTACCTTTCCTTCCTCCGTGTCGGCTGCTGACGCGAAATGTCGTGGGCATGGCGGTCGCACTTCAATCCTAGAGGTCCGTGAACTGTGCGATGTCAGTGCATGTGAAAGAACACCAGATGGTCGAAATTTCTGGAGCACTACGCTCTCGATTGCCTCGCAATCACATCGGGCTTTCGGGACGTGAACCCCTGCGTATTATTATTACTAGAATCAGGCTTGAGCTGTGGCAAGTAAACTTTAGACTGTTC
Source organism: Rhipicephalus annulatus (assembly GCA_013436015.1). Lineage (NCBI taxonomy): Eukaryota > Metazoa > Arthropoda > Arachnida > Ixodida > Ixodidae > Rhipicephalus > Rhipicephalus annulatus. The sequence goes on along the minus strand of WOVY01001062.1, from coordinate 39,752 downwards.
AAAACATTTCAATAAGATAATTACCAACAAAACGTCCGTCTTGCAGAAGGTGCAGTACTCGAAGCGAATGGAAGTAACTATTGGTTATTATAATAGAGAGGCAGTGAGAGAGAGAAAGGAAGTAAGGGAAAGGTGGGGACGTAAACCAGGTTATAGCCATTTTCTACCCTAAACCGTGAGATACAGAGGAGTATGAAAAGAAAGGAGGAAGGAAATACGAAACAAAGCAACTAATCCGCACGCATACACAGCCTCTCGGTATGTAAGAAACGAACTTAGTTCAAAGTAATGTAAGAAAAAAATGTCACAGCTTTGCCGCAAAGGCGAAGTAATGAACGTGATCGCAACAAATTGGAAGGTCATGCGCAAAATGGCAAGCAGATTGAAACGTGCCCAGCGTCTCTCACGCACAAAGGATGCACGAAACGTACTCACAGGTACAGATAGACGCGAATAAGCGCCTCGTTACTTCGCAGTGTCTTAAAAATGCGCCCTTTTCGCAAACGGAGGCTGTGCAACGATTACAGGGACCTTTGTGCACTCCGTAACTACAACAGAATCGTTCCAGTGCAAGTTCAACGCGAGCCAATTCGTATGATCCTCCCCACCAGGAGATAAGGACGCGCGAGAGATCGTCCACTCCCCTCCTCTCCACGAGCAAAAGTACGCGTGAGAGATGAGAGCTCCGCGCAGTTATTGCGCCATCTTGGTGATAATGCTGAAAACATGATAGCTCCCGCCCCCCCCGAGATGCCCGCCAACAGCGGTAAATGGTAGATATAAATAGCTTGCCGTTTGACCGTCGCAGGAGGTATATCTCGGTGGCTCAGTGGTTAACGCTTCGCATTCACACCGCGGAGGTCCCGTGTTTGATTCTGCCCGCCGGAGTCTTTTTCTGGATTTGTTTCTTTCTTACGTTTTCATATATAGATACGTATACAAATAGGTACATGACATCGACGCCGGCGCCGGCGGCAAAATCCAGCCGAGAGTATCTATATAATTGCTATCGCAATAAAAACAGGGAAGATTGTTATGTAGTCACACTCGTTACAGGAGCAGGTTAACAGCACAGTACGGTATTTAAAACTAGTGTGAAGCAAAAAAAAGAGAAAAACTCAGAAAGAAATGGCCAGACAGCTAGGCAGCGATAGATGCAACAGATGAAATAATGCAATCTTAAAGCAGGTTGGCTCTTCACCTGTCACCGCCCCGTCATGGAGCGGACGTCAGCCATTTCGACTGTGTTGCATTCTTGCATCCCACCATCAAGAAGCAATTGAGTATGTAAGCTTCATTTATCTCAGTGAAGCAAGAAATATCACCGCTGTAGTTTCTATAGTCATTTTATAGTGATTTGCGTTGTTTCTGAATGGGTAAGGACACCCAAGGGAGGAAATGCGCCAATTTTCTTTACACAGCCCGAACATGCCATGAGTTTGCTACAACAACAACAACAAGAACTACAACAACTAAATAATAATAATAATAATAATAATAATAATATAATAATAATAATAATAATAATAATAATAATAATAATAATAATAATAATAATAATAATAATAATAATAATTATATATTATTATTATATTATTATTATTATTATTATTATTATTATTATTATTATTATTATTATTATTATTATTATTATATGGAGCTTTACGTTTCCCCTAAAAAAATATGATTATCAGGGATGGCGTAGTAAAAAGCTCCGTAAGTGTCGACAAGAGCTGTGGACGGGCCGAATTCGTGAGCCCGAACCCTGCCCGGGCCCACCGGCTGCCTCGAAGAACGGCCCGAGCTCGATGCTAAAGTGCTGCGAGCCCACCCAGTCCAGCCCGACGTACAAAAAGAAAAGCACAGGCCCCGACCACGCTGACATTATGAAGGTTTGCTGGGGAGACAAGATGTTTTCTGATAATTCCGCGTTTTCTTCAACACATCAAAATAAAGCAGGAGCAAATGGCACACTACAGTCACAATATACAACGATTGCAAGCTGTCGTAAAAAGTTTGCTGTACAATGATTCGGGCTTCTGTGAAGCGTGGTGCTCCTGCGTCGCATATCCCACACAACTGAAGGCCTGTTCGCTGCTCGCACTGGTGGCCCGAATGGCCAATATCTTTTTCGGAAGCATAGCAAGCTTGGAATATTTAGACCGTTTCTTCTTCCAGAAGTTTAGTACATAAAATGTATGAGAGGAAATTATTCCATAAGTAGCGTCACAAGGCTCATCTTGTGTGACGTCACCTTCTCCTCTTCCGTTTTAAACTGGCTAAAAGAAAGGAATACCAAAAAAGGAGGTGGGGTGCGATTTGTCTAGAAAGAGGCAGAAGTCTGTGAAAAACAGTTCCGGCGCGTCGAAATTTTCAGCTTGATTCCGGCTTTGCATTTTACACGACCCGCCCGACAAAAAATAAACAAGAACAATGCAGCCCGAAGACAGATGAAAGACACAACCAACACAGACAAAAATATCACAGTATATCCACAGAGTGAATGATCATGAGTTGGTGAAGCTGTGAAGGTTTATCGGTAAAACCGTAAATCGTCCGTGAATATTTCCCAGTACATAATCAAACGCAGCCACGTGCACGGACGTCTGTCTGTCTGTTCTGTTCGTGTCCTACGCATCAGAGTGGAGTGAGCGCCGCAGCGCCATCGCCATCTCGTGAGCACTCCTAGTACTAGGAGTGGCTACGATGGTGGACAAGCCTCCACCTCAAGGACCCCCCCCCCCCCCCCCCCAAAGAAAAAGAAAGGGGACAGGATGGAGCGTCAACTTGCCACGGTCCCCTTCTACTTTTGTACCCTTTATTTTTCCGCCTACGTGGGTTGCGTCCTTCACATTTCAGTGAAAATGAACTAAAGAACCCAACAACACGTTTTCGTGATATCCAGCCCGAGCCAGGTGCTGGGCCCGAGACGAGAAAACGTTGGCCCGCCCGAGGCCGGCCCGCTGGCTGGGGTGGGCTTTCGGACTAACCGAAGCCCGTGTGCATCTCTAATATGGACCACCTGGTGTTCCTTAACATACACGAACATCGTGCAACACACAGGCATCTACCCTTTCACCTTCTTCGGAATGCAACCGCCTCGGGCGACATCGAACCGGTGACCTTTGGGTCAGCTGCCGAGCACCCTAGCCAATGATCGACCGAGGTGGAGTTTGGTACATGTGATTCAATACAAGTAGTTTGAAGTCGTTTACGCAAACTCATTGCCCTAGAACGCACTATAGTGTGCCGTAGAAGGTGTATACTCTCTGCTCTGGGAACAAACAGGGAACGAAGCACGTGCGATGATGCCGCTTATCGAGTGAGGCAGGCTTTCGTGAACCCACATGCCAAAGGCTTATGTTGTCGCGCGTTTCACTTCAACCAACTCTTTTATTTTTGAACGCAGTTCAGTGTCGAGGCATTTCTGGACAGCGGGGAGTTCACAGATTTCGAGTTCCGAGTGAAGCCCGAAGACCATCCCCACATTCCCGAACAAAAGTTTCGTGTGCACAAACAGTTCCTGGCCATGAGAAACGAGGTGTTCTACGCCATGTTTTTCGGAGACCTGGCCGAGAAAAGTGAAGTGGTCATCACTGAATTACACCCGGATGGGTTCGAGCTGCTGCTCAGGTGAGAAAATCCACAGGGCTAACTGCATGCATGTGCTGCAAAAGTGCGAAAATATCTCGTTTCGTTTGCGAATGTGTTGAACTCATTCCGAAGAGGAAATTCGTGTAAACTGAAAAAGACAAAAAACGCGCGGTCGATTTTCGGAGGGGCCACTCACTCCAGATAAATTGGCGTATGTTAGATACTTTCGATTTTACAGTAAAATGACGCATAGGTTACGTTAAATCAGTAGGCGAAGAACGACAGCTAAACAGGTCACGGCACTATTAATAGTTATTTTATGAAATAAGCTGGATTTTTTGAGCTGGTACAGAACTACCTTTAATGTTTACTACGAAATTCATCCAAATCGCTACCGCGAATACACGACAAATTTAGTTTAATCAAATCTCCACCTATACTCTATGAACGTGTATTAATTTTCTTGTAGACACCAATTTACCTTAAGGTATAGCACAACTAATGGTACGCACTGTACACCAACACAAAGTCAATAAACAAACGGTTGCGAATCCTTCAGAAATGCTGCGGGAAGTGATGTCTAAAACTGCAATACAATTTTAGGAGAGAAGGGCGAACAAACTGTTGCGTAATTCAGTAACTCACTTCCGAGAGAAATAATTTATCGCTGTGCAAGGGTGATCTCTGCACACCAATCACGACGAGGCACGCATACGCATGTGCGAAAAAGATGAGCGGACAAGCAGCCTGGGAGTGATCATTAGGAGACTCATATCACAAAGCGAAGGACAGAAAACATTGTAGAGAAGCCTCCAAACTCTGAAACGGGTCGAACTCTCGAGTGCTTTCTAGTGGGTCAACCCAAAAAGGATGCCGCTGTGAGTCCGTGCTTGGCCGTGACAGTCACCATTGCGTATGATCGCTGGTTGCCGGCTAAAAAATGCCTTAACTACAAGAATAACTGTAACACAAGCCAAATAAAAAAACGCGCATAAAGCAAAAGCAAAAAGCTGATTCAGAAAGGGCAATTTCAGAGCCATTTCAGGCCATCAAACAGGTTAGGTTGCCTCCTTTTGAACATTTCAGTAAACGTGACCGTTACGTTTGAAGAGCAAAACCGAAAATAAGCAACACGATGTAACGACAAGCAAGTCGACATTCACGTAGCTTGAAATAAATGTTGCCGCTATTCAGATGCAGAAAATTGCGTAGTGTGAATATTTTTACGCCAATAGTAAAATATGGTACGCATACTGCACTTTACCACATCTGGTGATAAGGCAGATGATGGAACGAGCAATTTCGATTACCGTTCCTTCGTTTGTCAAAACAAACGTTCAGGGAATCTATATTTTTATGTAGGATTGAACGTACCAAAACCACCATATGTATAGTGGCGACGCCGTGGTGGAGGGCTTCGAAAATTTTGACCACCTGGGGTTCTTACACGCGCACCAAAATCGCAGCACACGGGCCTACAACATTTTCGCCTCCATTGAAAATGCAGCCGCCTCAGCCGGGATTCAATCCTGCAACCCAACGCTAAGGCAAGAGAATACAGTCGAGCATGGTAGAATATCTGCAATGTACTTTTGTAGTGAATAACATAAGGAAACTCACACGACGAAGTCGGCTATGGAAACCCCTTATGATTTGGTACTCATAGAGGATACGTTTGTCAGACGTCGGTGTTAATGTGTTCACGATGATCATGATGAACCGCCTGACTGATGTGTCACGTTCGCGCTCATACATCGACAAAGCTTCGCTCACGAAGCCGATCAGTTTATTTAGTCTTCTCATCTAACCATGTATCTATGCTTTCAGGTATCTGTACTCCGGCAAGCCCAAAATGAAGAGCATCGACGATGCTCTTCACGCTAGGTTTGCCGCCAAGAAGTACCTGGTTCAGGGACTAGTAGACGCTTGTGGCACCTACATCAAGAAAAACCTGAAGCCAGATCGCCTGTGCTCCTTCATAGACTACTACATGCAGAGCAGGGAGCCAGAAATGGACACCATCGCCGAGACAATCTTGACGTCAACCAAAGCACCGGAAATCCTCTCGTCGAAGGAATTCAATGAGGCCCTGGAGGAAACAGTTCGATACATCGTTGATAGATTAAGGAAGGTCTCCGAAGACAGCGTTACCAAAGCCGTGTTCGGCTGGGCCCAGGAGCAGTGCGTCAGAAGCCTGGGGTCAGAAAGCCCACTGGAAGTGAAGGCACTGATGCGCTCATTCTTTCCCATGCTACGTTTCCTGACCATGACGCCAGAAGAGTTCGTGATGGGACCTGGTTCCTGGGGTCTGTTTGAAGACGTCGAAAACCTCGCGTTGCTGCGCAATATTGTGAAGTGCGGCTCTCATCCGCTGCCCGAAGGATTTTCGACGTCACTGCTGACCGCTTCTAGTTGTGAGCACAGTATAGCATCCGCATCGCTATAGAACCTGCGATGGCCATTGACCTTGTTGTTTTAGGGCCATGTTTATTAGGACAATATTCCCGGCGTGTTTGAAATTATTAGAATGTCCATGGTTTTAATATGGCGCAACGTTTCGGTGATTGCCGGAAAGTGGCAAAAGATGACGTGCAGATTATAATTATACTGTGACAATGTATGCTAGAAAGTGGAGCTAAATGTCAAAAAAGACTTGCCCGTAATGAACTTTTCGTGCAGTATTTGAAGGAAAATTTTGGTAACGTACATGACAAGAACATAAAAAAATAACGACTGCACTGCTCTGCAAATTTGTGCGAAGCCAATCTGCACACATGATTGGACGTAATAAGTATTTGGTAATTGTCACTCTGGCGAAGGTGTGACCTTATTGCAGCGGACTGGTACCATGAACCGAAAAAATGAAAGGTTATTATTGTATGAACTTCAATTATAATTATCTATACAGTCGAATAAAAAGAAAAAAATATGCATTCCGCCTTCTAGACGTCTTAGGTGAATGCACAGAAGACAGTACGACTTCTGGTAGCTGCATGTGTGTAGCCGAGGACAGTGTCGCCGATCGGTCAAACACCATCTAAGCGCGAATGAGTCGTGAGAATGGGTTAGCCAGTGTTGTCTGGCATTCTTATTTATCCAATCACCCAAAAGAGACTGAACAGTCACAAGACCAACTAAAGGTCTGCCAACAGTTCCCTGAATGCAACTAACATTTCTTAACCTAAAAAAAAACAATACCCGGCACGATCAGCTTTTATATTGTGAAGTGTTGGGTGTTTTTTTCTGTCAACGTGCTGTAATCTTCTTTTTGTGGGCTGTTTCTTTACGAGTGTTCATGCATTATTCATTTTTTACAATGTATTTTGTCGTTAATAATAATATGCATTGTAGCACTGTTATTTACGAGTTCATTTCTGATTTCACTGTAACTCCCCTTACTAAATGCCTTTGTGTATGTAAGGTATCTTTCAATAATTATACAATCAAATAAATAAGCTTGATTAGCAGGTATTCATTTTATTATCACGTGTTTAGTTTTGTCCCAGAACCGCGATATCAGTACGAGGCACATCAGAAATAATGATCCGGAAATTTCGCCTACTGGTGTTCCTTGACGTGTAGTGATATTACACCGTACACGGCATTTCGCCTCCGTCGAAATTCGACAGCCGCAGCCAAGGTCGAACACGTGGGTTTTGGGTCAGCAGCCGAACACTTGGCAGAGAAGAACAGTTACACTTTGCTTTACACTGTTTGCTCAACGTAGTGTCAGAAATGAAAGAGAGGGCATGTTGAAATTACAGAATTTTACAGTGACTGGCGTCGGTGACCAACTTTCAGCAGTCAGAAAAAAAAAACACGAAAATGCTCATTCCTGAAAAAAATTATATCTTTTACAAGCTTTTCGACGTATGGGGGAGCCAGCCGACGTTGAAGCAACTAGCACACTTTACATATGCACGTAGATGCGAGGACAACCAGCGAAAACTCAAGACAATGACGTCGAAAAAGGCGCACTTCATCCCACACCGTTGTTGGTCTCACAACAACCTTATCCACGCAGCCGCGTACACTTGACCTCCTTATCTCAGCCACACGCAGAAGGTACAACCCGAAGCCTTTCATCCTCCCGGTAGTCAGCCACGCCGTGGCAGAAACAGCCATCTTTTTTTTGTAGAATGCACACAAGGCCCACCTATGCAAACGTGCTCATTCTTTCCTATGTCATACGCCTCAAGCAGTTCGCGTTGTTAGAATGATAGAGTTCGCGTTGCTTGACCTTTCTCCTTGCCTAGAATGCCAGCTTGACCGAACAAAAGCCTGCAAATGTGACTGGCGTTGGTGACCAACTTTCAGCAGTCAGTGAAAAAAAAAGAAAAACGCGGAAATGCTCATTCCTGAAAAAATTATATCTTTTAGAAGCTTCTCGACGTATGGGGGAGCCAGCAGACGTTGAAGCAACTAGCACACTTTACATATGCACGTAGATGCGAGGACAACCAGCGAAAACTCAAGACAATGACGTCGAAAAAGGCGCACTTCATCCCACACCGTTGTTGGTCTCACAACAACTTTATCCACGCAGCCGCGTACACTTGACCTCCTTATCCCAGCCACACGCACAAGGTACAACCCGAAGCCTATCATCCTCCCGGTAGTCAGCCACACCGTGGCAGAAACAGCCATTATTTTTTTTTGTAGAATGCACACAAGGCCCACCTATGCAAACGTGCTCATTCTTTCCTATGTCGTACGCCTCAAGCAGTTCGCGTTGTTAGAATGATAGAGTTTGCGTTGCTTGACCTTTCTCCTTGCCTAGAATGCCAGCTTGACTGAACAAAGGCCTGCAAATGTTCCACTCCTTCGTATGCAACACTAGGTTGCTACCTGTGCCCCATCGCATGGGCGTAGCTAGGGGGTGGCACATCGGGAACGTGCTCCCCCTTTCCCTCCCAAATCTTATTCGCCACGGCATAAAGAGCGCAAAATGGCCAATTGAAGGGGTTCATCATCATCGTCAACCTAAGTCTACTGCAGGACAAAGGCCTCTCCCACGATCCGCCAGTCAACCCGGTCTTGCACTTGCTGATTTCACTTTATTAAGAGTGTGCCCCTCCCGAAATCATAGTGTTGCCCCCCCCCCCAAAAAAAATCGGGCTACGCGCTTGCCTCATCGTACACTGTAAGCGTGCTCTTTCAGGCGTTCGTTGAAACACCGCACCGTCTGGCCGATATAAAAACGTTCCCACTAAGTTCCAAAGATGGAATGAACTACCCTCACGCTTGGCTTTGTGAAAGTAGTTCCGATTGCTGGTTTTACAGGCTGAACTGCGGTCACCACCCAAGGTACGGTTGCAAAAGCCAGAAATATTGCGGGGTGATGACAACACCAGGTTCACACGAAACGTTTAAGACACTCTTTTTAGCCTGTGAGACGTCCTGAGAAAGAATCGCATCGCCCATAAGTTCCGCGTCTCACCCAGTGGCCGGGCGCGTGGTGCTCTCATTTTTCTGGCTGACAATTAGCCAGCCGACCACGAAAATGGTGAGGCGAGCACAGATGATGTTTTCTGCTCCACCTGCTCTGCCGGGCTTTGCTCCATGATGGTCTGACAGTTTTTCTTCAGTGCATTCGTAAAACACAGATGCGCAATGCTCCTTTTTCACCAACTTCGAGTGTGAGGATTCGCAAGGCAGAATTGCCTTTTTAGACATAGGTGCCCGTCGTGGGAAAAAGGTATATTGAAATAGAGAAAACTAATAGCCTTGAGAGCTGGGACTTCTTTAGCAAATGCTATGTTCCTAGAGCAGGCTATAAGAACGCGTAAAACTTTATCTGCCACGTGAGATAACTGGTAAGCAGGTGAAAGGTTAAAGAAGATGCAGAAATCATCGGAGTATTTATATATCTTTACAACGCGTGCATCATCAAGTGCTGACCTTACGCTTCAATCGAATATAGCTGAAAACACAGAGCGCAGCACTGGTGCAATGCTCAGTCCTCTTTTTTCGAACTACATGCCTGTTTCTGTACACATAACTTGACCTTTACTACACACTAAAAAGTTCCGCAGGAAAGACTCTGATGAAATTCCGTAATTGTTCTCAATGCAACAGCACAGTTTTTTTCAGTTCGCGCACTGCTTCCGAAAGACAATCCTGGAGAATGGACACCACCTTTTTTTTTTCATTGACGAGATGTAAGTAGATGTTGGCGCGCAAATAGGGCGCCGGCTACTGCTTATTTTTTTTTTAGGTGTCTAACATAGAGCACGCAGGGTCCAAGTCTCCAAGCGTCACGAGTCCACAGCCCATACAATAAACAATTCAGCATAACAGTTAGGGCACGAGATTTCAAAACAACGCATTGAACAATCACTTATATGCGTATATACCATGATGTTGTCAAATTTAAGGGCACCTACTGGACACAGTCATCAGTCACATAATTGTCAACACAACAGTCAACAGTACCATAAATATGCACTGTCACGTAAAAAAGAACAGAAAAACAGAAATGCTCTAATGTCGTCTAAAAATAGCACTGCCTTCAAAAAAACTTTTAATGCTTTTACAGCGCACTTCTGTGAACCTTCTGTTGGCCAGGAGCCCAACAGTTTCTTTAAACTGAATGGTTTTTGATTGAATGTCTTTAAGGAGGATCTAAGTATATGGATATTGGTGTTTCGTGCACTCTAGAAGGCGGTGCTGTACGTTTTCATCTACGAATTCGCAATGAAACTTAAAAGTTTCAGCGTGGCCAATTCTGCGTAACAATGCTTGGTGTATGTGGTGACTAATATTGATCGATAAATAAGAATATCCACACTTAGAGATAGGCCTAGAGGTAACCGAATTTCACATGCAATAAGCGGATTATATGGCATAAATCTGAACTTGTGGAGTTTTAGTTAAGCCACGTATTCTTACACATATTGAAAAAACGTTTGGTCTTTAAAATGTGACGCAATTCATTCTTAGATATTGGAATAGAAACAAAGATTATGTGCTTCCCATGCCGATGCATCAGCTGCCGTGTCGGCACACATGTTGCAATGTCCCGGTATCCACTGAAACATTGTGTCATGGCGCTCTTGGTTTGCCTTTAAGAGCTGTTCAAGTGTCTCGTAAATAATGCTGTCATTTATTGTATTCGCTTTTGTGCTACAGAGTGACAGTAGTGCCGCTTGTGAATCACTGAAATATACCCATATTTAAGTATCTCTTGAAGAATTGATATAGTTGAAAGCGCTCTGAATAGCGAATAGTTCAGTTATTGTAGACGATGTCACGCGAGAGAACGTTAATGAATCTTCTACATTGAGGAGTGGTACAACAAGTGTCTAATGTCCACAGGAAAAACCGCATTCATTTTGGGGAAACCACTTCTCCTGTGCTTCACAATGAATAGCGAGCTCCGCACCACGAAAGGACCTTCTGGCGCAAAGACCCTTCGTGACCCGTTGAAAGAAGCTCACCACCAGAGTTTGCCAAAAGGCCTCTTCAGTCGTCCTTGCCTTAAGAGGAAAACCGGGCTTCTGTGTTTTCGCGGTGAAGAGTACACGCAAAGCCACTTACGTCATTTGCAAATTTTGTCTCAAAAACCACCCAAATCACGCTTATTTATGATGTCATAAGGTACTGCCTTCTCTTTTCGATGTTTTAAGTGCAAAATCTTAAAGTTCTTGCCACTTGCTTCAGACGCGTTCAATTCGAACGCAGTGAAGGGAACGACAACGAGCCCGCATTCTTTGTTGGCTTCAAGCAACTTGAGATTATTCCATTCAAAGTGGGCGACCATGAGTCTGAAGTCCTTGCTTTGCCTGTTGACACCCCAGAGAGAGAGAGAGAGTGAGAAAGGAAAGGCCGGGAGGTTAATCAGATATTGGCATCTGGTTTGCTACCCAGCGCTGGGGCGGGGAAGTAGGGGAAAGAAAGAGGGGGTAGATAGAGAAAAAAAACGCACGTGCACTCATAAAAAAACGAAAACACACACAGGAAGGGCGTCCCAGCTACAACCGTTCAGTAAGGCTGGTCGATCGCAAAAAGTGTAGTAGCGCTTTCAGGGCCCTCTTCTGTGAAGTCGCATCCTGTCAATACTGCAGAATTCCCTGTTCCGACAGAGGTTGATCATCTAATTTGTTGAGTGCCTTGCGAAGGCATAGTCGTTGTTCACTATACGCTAGGCAGTCACAAAGAATATGTTGGATTGTTTCCTCTTTGCCACAGTGGCCACAGGCTGCGGTGTCGGCCATCCCAATGCGGAAAGTGTAGGCGTTGGTAAACGCAACGCCCAACCACAGCCTACATAACAGGGTCTGGTCTGCTCGGCAAAGCCTCGACGGGACTTGAAGACTTAGCGTAGGGTCAAGCGAGTACAGTCGGGCATGCTTGAAGTGTGGCTGATTCCATTGTGATGTGGTTTGCTGGCGAGCAAGCTTGCGGAGCTTTCGTGCAGCATCTGTCCTAGAAAGTGGTAGTCGCAGTTTATGATCTTCTGTGTGGGCTGAGCGGGCAGCTTGATCGGCGGGTTCATTGCCGATGATTCCGCAGTGACTGGGCAACCACTGAAATGTAATTTGGTGCCCTTTCTCAGTCAGGTGGTGTATAATCTCTGCTATCTCTAGTACCAGCTGCTCGTGTGGTCCATGGCGTAAGGCTGATAGTAGAGACTGCAGTGCCACCTTCGAGTCACTGAAAATAGTCCACTTGCGTGTAGGTTGATCAACTACAAATTGCAACGCGGCACGAAGTGCTGCTAATTCTGCTGCCGTTGATGTTGTTGCGTGAGATGTGTTGAATTTCATTGTCGTGGCCAACCTTGGTATCACTATTGCTCCTGTAGAGCTGTCCAGCTGAACCGATCCGTCAGTGTATATATGTGTGGAGTCTTGGTATTTCTCATACAAGAAAAGTAGCGTGAGCTGTTTAAGAGCCGGTGACGACAAATTGGCCTTTTTCTGGAAGTCAGGCATGTTATTATTAATCATTGGTTGAGCGAGGCACCATGGCGGAGTCACAGGTCTAGCGGCAGGAGAGGACGAAGTTGGGATCGACTCACCATGTGCGGTCACTGTTTTGCAGTAATAAGTGCATGGTCGGACCACTGGTAGAGAGGCTAGGGGATGTCGATGAGTTCGAGCAAGGTGTCGTATATGTGTCCTCAGCACTTCCACTACATTGTAGGTCTTGATGAGGTTGTCCCTTGTGTTGGCGATAGTTGCCGCTGCTGACGCACTTTGGGGCAAGCCTAAACATATCCGGAGTGCTTGAGCCTGGACACTTTGAAGCATTCGTATGCTTGTTTTACTTGCGTTGGTTAACACAGGTAGGCTGTACCGAAGGAATCCAAGAAAAAGAATCCTGTATAGTCACAACAAAGCAGTTGTGGACAATCCTCAGTTCTTTCAAGCGAAGGACTTGAACAAATGACAGATACCTGTCAATCGCCTTTTCATGTATGATACATGTGAGCTCTATGAGAGGTCTCTGTCAATTATAACACCTAGGAACTTGTATGATCGGAGGTGACGTATCCTTTCGCTGTTTATCAGAACGCTGTAGTTCTGCATTGGTTTGCGCGTAAATGCCACAAGTGCACATTTCTCAGAGGAAATTTTCAGACCTCGTTGACGGAGGTAAATAGCAACTTGAGTGGCAGCTCTCTGAATTCGCGTTCGCAGCTGTAGACGTGTTACTGCAGACGTCCAAACGCAGATGTCGTCCGCGTACATTGACAATCTGACAGTACTTGGCAGATGCTCATTGAGAGCTATTAGCGTCAGGTTGTATAGTACATGGCTAAGTATGCCACCCTGGGGAACACCACGGTGGCTGTAATGTAGCGAAGTGTCACCATCCTCGGTTCTCACGAAAAAGGATCGCTCAGCGAGATAGCTGCGTAGCCACTGAAACATCCGACCACCCACTCCTACCTCCTTGAGAGCGGTGAGGACTGCTTAGTGTGTGACGTTATCGTACGCCCCTTTAACATCAAGAAATAAAGAAGCGCAGAGACGCTTACGGCCTTTTTCATGTTGCACGTAGCTGACCAGGTCTATGACGCTATCAACTGATGACCGGCCACGGCGAAATCCCGCCATAGCGTCCGGGTAGACGTTGTGATGCTCCAGGAATCATTCTAGCCGTCCAAGTACCATCCTCTCCATCACTTTTCCCAAGCAACTAGCCAGTGCAATCGGGCGGTATGATGTGAGCACCAATGGTGACTTTCCAGGCTTCAGTAATGGAACCAAACGGCTGGTCTTCCAGTTAACTGGGAGGGTGCCCACTCGCCACGAATCGTTGTATATCTCGAGGAGGGCACTCCTTGCATACTCACCAAGGTGACACAGTGCTCTGTATGATATTCCATCAGGCCCGGGTGCTGATGTCCGTCTACACAAAGCCAGTGCTGCTTTAAGCTCATGAATGGAAAACATTGCCAGCAGCTTCCCTCGGGGGAACACTGAGGAGGATGCGGAGCATATAATTGGTTAACGGGGTGTTAAAGTGCGACTTACTTGGGTCGATGGCTAAATTGGTTAACGTGGTTGTGAAATGGGGTGTTAAATTGCGACTTACTTGGGTCGATGGCTAAATTGGTTAACTTGGTTGTAGGAGGGGGTGTTAAATGAGTGAACACGTACACACGTATGCGAAAGGACGGCGCTGGTTGAAGGGACGTCGATCATTGTGTTTGTGGATTCGTTGGAATTCATTTCACCGCGACCTTGGACGTCGACGCGCCGTACAAACCAACTGACGAGCGGCAACTGAGCGAGCGAGCGCCGACCTTGAGTATATATACAGCGCGACGGCGCATGCACTGTCAGCTGTCGAATGCTCGAGAAGGGGGAGAAGCGCAACGGCGCATGCGCGCGCGTCAGCTGCCGATGTTCTCGAAGCGCGACGGCGCATGCGCGCGCGTCAGCTGTCGAATGTTCGAGAAGCGGTGCGGATGGCGCGGACGGCGCACTACAAGGCGCAAGTATAAGATGCTTCTGCATCTAAAAAATTGGTCCATGTGGTGATCGTATGATGTCGTGTCACCACGTGAGGGCGTGGAGATGTTGGGATCTGAGAGTTGACCAGATAAGTTGGCACAGAACTCTTCTGCCACTTCGACATCCGATCTCTGTTGAGAGAGGGCTAGAGCCTTGAATGGAGACCGCTAAATGGGAGCTGTCCGGAGCCCTCTTATTGTCCTCCACAAGTGTGATAAAGGCTTGCGAGGATCTAACGACGCGCAGAAGGCTGCCCAACGTTGTGACTGTAGCTTGTCTATGCGGCGTTGTATCTTCTTTTGAAGACGTCTAGCGATTCGTAAATCGTCGATTGCTTTCGTGCGTCGGTACTGTTACGGTGCATCATCGACAGGAGCAAGCGTGGCACTTAGCGAAGATGAAGAAGACGCCTGTGCGTTAGGCGCTTGCACGAGAGGCAACTCGGACATCTTGTTCTGCTGCCGATTCTCGGTGGACGCTGTCCTGTAAGCCAAGACCTTGCCCCGTCACATTTGGTGGAAGTGCTGGGCAACCGCCTCGCAACGGAACTTCGCAGCGGCCGACGTTTGAAGGGTCATTCCACAATGATGACGGAGAGTACGGCGTCTGCATCTGCTCCTGGTGTTCCTGCGGCCGGAGATGATGCGGTAACTACATCTCCTTCTGCGACCACAACCTTTGTGCTCGAACCCCCGCGGGATCCTGGCACGTTCAGCGGTTCCGGCGATCCAGATGAAGTTGACGTTGAAGATTGGCTGGCAGAGTACGAACGTGTGAGTACTCGATACCGATGGGGCCCGACTCTTATGCTGGCAAACCTGTTATTCTATCTTAGGGCAACCGCCAAATCGTGGTATGAGAACCATGAAACAGAACTTGTGAGTTGGGCAGTGTGCAGGGAGAAAATGCTAGACCTGTTCGGAAAGTCGATTGGAAGAAAAATGGCCGCGAACAAAATGCTCGCGTCTCGGGCGCAGACCTCGACCGAGTCTTACGTCTCCTATATAGAAGATGTGTTGTCGTTGTGTCGCAAAGCCAATGCCGATATGCCGGAGGCTGACAAGGTCGGGCATATTCTTAAGGGGATTGCGGATGACGCATTCAGCCTCCTCATCTGCAAAAATTTTTCTACAGTGGACGCCATTATAAAAGAATGTCGGTGCTTTGAGGAAGCGAAGAGCCGGCGGATTAACAGCGTGTTCACCCGCCTTCCGAATACGGCTGCAACATCATCTTGCGAAGACCGTGCAAGAACACAGCCACCACCTCTAGATTCATCGGATCAGGTGACCCGAATTGTACGGCGCGAACTTGAAGTCATTGCCTCTGCTCCGGCTCACACCGCTGCAAGTGACACTACCCCACTCACTGCTAACATGGTTCAAGCTATCGTCCGCCAAGAACTCGCCAGCATAGGTATTCCCTCGGTGTGCGCTTTGCCCAGCCCGCAGCGAGCTTCATGGCGTCCACCCTCGTCCTATCGCGAGCAGCAGTTCACGGCCTGATCTCGCGACCCTGCGGCGTGGAGAACTGTCGACAATCGACCAATTTGTTTTCATTGGCACCGTATCGGTCATGTCGTCCGTTACTGCAATTACCGCTGGTCCTCGCCACCTCGGACTTCATCTCAACCTCACTACCGACAGGACAGCACTCACGTCGCGTCTGCTGTGCAGCCTTCTCTGCAAAACAACTACAGAAGGTTCAACAGCCGATCTCCGTCACCGCATGGTCATCAGTCACGTTCGCCTCCAGGACGTCGCCAGTCGTCTCGCTCACCGCAGATTCGCAGGCCGTCATCTCCATTCAACCCCGCTCCTGCCTACCCGGAAAACTAAACGGTGCAGCGCCCGGAGGTGACGCTGCATCTTCGACTCCCTCCACAAATCCTCTCTTGACGCTTCCGACGAGACAAAATTTGTTAGACGTTGCCGTTGACGGTGTGCCTATTTCTGCCCTTATAGATACTGGAGCGCACATTTCTGTAATGAGCGCGAACCTTCGCCGACGCCTACATAAAGGGCTCATGCCTGCCGCTTCCCACAAACTTCGTGTCGCTGATGGGAGGACCCCTGATGTTCAAGGGATGTGCACGGCCCGTGTGTCCATTGCCAGTCATCCTACATTAGTTCAGTTTGCCGTCATTCAAATGTGTCCTCATGACCTAATACTTGGTTTGGACTTCCTGTCACGTCATTCTGCGCTCATTGATTGTGCCACTGGTGCTCTTCAGCTTGAACTGCCGCAGTTTGCCGATTTTCCAGCAGATTATTCTCCCCGTTTACGCTCTCGTCACCACGTTCGCTTGCCTCCGCAAGCTGCTACATATGTCACTTTGTCGTGCTCACGTCATGTGCCCGATGGTGACTACCTCGTCACTCCTATAGTCGACGTACTGATGGCCCGAGACGTCGCCCTTGCTCACACTGTTGTCGCCGTCGCTAATAATACAGTGGTTATACCACTACTCAACGTGAGTCTCTTGACTCAAGTTATTCCGCAAGACATGTCTTTGGCCACCCTATCTTCACTTGACAGCTGCAACGTTACTGGTTTGGACACCGATACTACATCCCCCTGTCTTGGCCGCAATTACACTCTGCCTGCAGATGACATTAACAAGATGATTGCTCCCTACCTCTCTGCAGTGCAAGCTGCCAGCCTCCGTAGTCTGCTAACATCATATAGAAACGTTTTCGACTTTGACCACCGCCCTCTCAGCCAAACAACTGCAGTGACTCACCGGATCAACACTGGTAATGCCAGTCCTATACGGCGGCATCCATATCGCGTATCTCACAAGGAACGCCAAGTAATTCGAAATGAAGTGGATAAAATGATTACTAAAGACGTAATAGAACCCTCATCCAGCCCCTGGGCCTCCCCAGTCGTGCTCGTTGAGAAGAAAGATGGCAGCTGGCGCTTTTGCGTGGATTTTCGCCATTTAAACAAAGTGACCCACAAAGATGTCTACCCTTTGCCTCGGATTGATGACGCCCTCGATTGCCTCCATGGTGCCCAATACTTTTCGTCTATCGACCTTCGATCCAGCTATTGGCAAATTTCCGTCGACCCCATGGATCGTGAAAAAACCGCTTTCGTTACGCCCGACGGCCTCTACCAGTTCAAAGTCATGCCGTTTGGACTGTGTAATGCGCCGGCAACTTTCGAGTGCATGATGGACTCCCTTCTCCGAGGATATAAGTGGTCCATCTGCTTATGTTATTTAGACGATGTCATCGTCTTTTCACCCACATTTGACAGCCATATAACACGTCTGTCAGCCGTTCTGGATGTTTTTCGAAGAGCTGCTCTCCAGCTCAATTCTGCAAAATGCCATTTCGGACGTCGCCAAATCACCATACTCGGCCACCTTGTCAGTGCCGATGGTGTTCAACCAGATCCCGAAAAGGTGCGAGCAGTACAACAATTTACTGAACCACGCTCAACCAAGGACGTCCGAAGTTTTGTAGGGCTATGTTCTTATTTTCGTCGATTTGTCCGCAACTTCACCGACATCGCTCGACCGCTTACTGATCTCTTAAAGAAGGACGTTCCCTTCGCATGGGGTATAGAGCAAGCGGACGCCTTTTCGGCTCTTATCCATCTGCTGACTACGCCACCAATACTGGCCCATTTCGACCCAGGATCACCTAAAGAGCTTCGGACCGATGCCAGTGGCCATGGAATTGGAGCGGTCCTTGGCCAACGACCGCACGGGAAGGACCGCGTGATTGCTTACGCCAGTCGTCTTCTTTCACCTGCCGAACGGAAGTTCTCCACCACTGAGCGTGAATGCCTAGCTTTAGTGTGGGCCGTGGCGAAATTCAGGCCTTACCTGTATGGCCGAACTTTTTCCGTTGTTACGGACCATCACGCTCTTTGCTGGCTGTCATCGCTAAAGGACCCATCTGGACGTCTTGGTCGCTGGGTGCTCCGTCTGCAAGAATACTCATTCGTGGTCCACTACAAGTCGGGACGCCTCCACACAGACGCAGACTGTTTGTCACGTTATCCGGTTGAAACGCCCGACTTGACAGACCTTGATTCAGACCCCTGCGTTCTCTCCATCCACGCTTTGGGTGATATCTCCACCGAACAACGACGTGACGCGTCGTTACTCTCCATTATAGAGCGTCTGGCCTCTGCTCCAAGAGACCCTTCCGTTCGCCTGTTCGAACTGCACGACAACATTCTGTACCGTCGCAGCTTCAACGCTGATGGCTCGGAATTACTACTTGTGCTTCCCCATCACCTGCGTACCAGCGTTCTCGAACAACTACATAACGTACCTACAGCCGGTCACCTAGGCGTCTCTCGTACCTACGATCGTGTGCGACGTCGCTTTTTCTGGCCCGGACTGTATCGTTTGTGGTTCGCTACGTCACTGCTTGCGACCAACGCCGCAAGCGCCCCTCTGTGCTACCGTCTGGCCTCCTATAGCCCATTGACATACCGACGGAACCATTCTTCCGTGTTGGCCTTGACCTGTTGGGCCCGTTTCCTACGTCCACCTCCGGAAATAAATGGGTTGCAGTCGCCACAGACTACGCCACACGCTTTGCCATCACTAAAGCACTGCCGACAAGCTGTTCCACTGACGTCGCTGACTTTCTCTTGTATGAAGTCATTCTTCATCACGGCGCTCCGCGGAAGCTGCTTACTGATCGAGGAAGGTACTTTCTTTCACGTGTTGTGGATGACATTCTCCGCGCCTGCTCCACTGAGCACAAGCTTACTACCGCTTATCATCGACAGACAAATGGATTGACCGAGCGTCTGAACCGAACGCTGACGCAGATGCTGTCAATGTACGTTTCGCCAGATCACCGTGACTGGGACAAAGCACTCCCCTTTGTCACGTTCGCGTACAATTCTTCACGGCACGACACAGCTAGTTATTCGCCGTTTTATTTGATATTTGGCCGACATCCAGCATTACCATTTGACACGCTCCTTCCTTCGGCTGCCCCCTTGTCTACTGAGTACGCCAGCGATGTCGTTTCTCGAGCCCATGCAGCCCGTCAGCTTGCCCGTGATCGGCTGCACTTGTCGCAAGCGCAGCAAAAAGACCGCTATGACAGTCGCCACCAAAGCGTGCACTTCTCGCCGGGGTCTCTGGTACTTCTCTGGACACCAAACCGCCAAGTCGGCTTATCAGAGAAGCTACTATCACACTACCATGGCCCCTACAAAGTGTTACGACAACTTAGTGACGGGAGCTACGAGATCGCACCCCTAAACAATGCCTTTTCGACCACCTCACTCCAGACAGACGTTGTACACGTTTCCAGACTGAAACCGTATCACCCTCCTCGTTCGTCGCCGCCGTACTAAGCGCCGTGACGGCGCTTCCGCCGCAGGGGAGTGATGTTACGGTGCATCATCGACAGGAGCAAGCGTGGCACTTAGCGAAGATGAAGAAGACGCCTGTGCGTTAGGCGCTTGCACGAGAGGCAACTCGGACATCTTGTTCTGCTGCCGATTGTCGGTGGACATTGTCCTGTAAGCCAAGACCTTGCCCCGTCACAGTACCTTCATTCCGCACGCCGTCGGAGAGCCGGAAGTTGTTCCAATTCCACATCAAATTCGGTTACTCTCGAAGAGCATGTGAGGGCGCACACTGTGTCTTGCACTGTGGACTTGATCACCTTTTCTAAGTCAAATGAGGTGTTCTCTTGACAGCGTTCTTCCATGAGAGATTCAAACTTGGTCCAGTCCACCCTTTGGATAGTTTCGCGTACCTTGCAAGGTGATAATCCTCTGATCTTGAGATATGTGGGAATGTGGTCGCTCTCATGTGTTTCTATGTCCGCAAACCATCCGGCAAATCTGAAGAGACTTCGAGAAACAAAAGCCAAGTCAAGGCAACTGCTGTATCCAGGGCCACGTGAAATTTTGGGCTGCCATCATTTAACAAGCACAGCTCGTTGTCTGAAGCAAACGTTATCAGATTTCTACCCTTTGCGCTGATCTTCGGGCTCCCCCATAGCGTATGGTGGGAGTTGAAGTCTCCAATGATCACCCATGGGCCAGGAGTGGATGATAGGGTGTGTCCTAGTCTTCTGTTGTCAAATCTACTTGATGGCGACAGGTATGCACCGACAACAGTGACAATAAGAACCTTTTTCTTCACTGTTAAGCATATATATTGGCTATCGTTGTCAGGTGGTACAGACCGAAGAACGTAGGTCAGGTCACGTCGAATAAACAGCAGGACCTTGCTGTTTCCACTATAACAAGCCGATGTAAATGATTCGTATCCGGAGAGTCTTATAGCGCTCGACAAATTTGGCTCGCAGATGACGATAATGGGAAACATAGTGGTGGAAACAAACCGACGGAAATATGCAATGCGTGATTTCAATCCCCGTGCATTCCACTGAAAAATTGTTGCTTTTTTGACCTCTTCCCTGAAAGACAGTGGCTGGTGGGCCATTATCTACTCAAGAGCCGCCAGTACTGGACTCAGAGTGTCCAGTACTCGAAGTGCACTTCTGGCTGACGTTGTGCGCATGTTGTTTAAAACCGTGCGAATGGAATTAATTATGCGTCGTAGAAGAGCAATCACTTGCTTATCCAAGTTCCGCTGCTCCTCTGTTGTCGCAGCTTGCTCTGACGAAGGCAGCTTTTGATGCGCTTCTTCCACAAGTCGCGTGCGCGTAAGTGGTGGCCACTCTTCAGTAGAGAGAGATCTACTTGTTTTCTCTCTTCCATCGTCTGCGTTCGCCGCGGTGTACCCTGCAGTGGGCGCAGTTTCTAGATGCGCTGACTTCTTGTAGTTGACTGTGTTCTTCGCGAAGATCTTCGACGGTGACGTCGTCGTCTTCGCCGGACTTTTTCAGCGGCCTCTTTGTGGGTAGAGCTGTCTCGCACCATTTGTCTAACAACAGTAAACTCTTTCGTTATGCGTGGACAGTCTTTGGAAGATGCACTGTGGGCACCTTGACAATTCGGGCACTTTAGTATGGTTGCGCTGCATTTGTCCTCGGTGTGTGGTTGTGAGCATCGGGGACACACCTCGGAGTTCCTGCACGCTCCCTGCACATGGCCGATCTTCTGGCACTTATGACATCGCATAGGTTTTGGAATAAATTGTCGGGCCTGGTGACGAAAGTGGCCAACCTTCACATGGGAGGAAAGACAGTCCCCTTTGAACGTGATTCTCACACAATGTGTGTTACCAAGGCAGCTGACATTCACAATGACGTTATCTTCATTTGCCGGTTTTATTAGCACTGGGAGATCCTAGTTTGGAATTTCAGTGGCGATGTCATAAATGGCTCCTGTTGAAGTGGTGCTATCAGCTGGTATTATAGACTTGACATTGATGTTACCCAGTTGCGTTACTTTCTGAAGCACGTTTAGCGCACGTGGGTTCAGCACATCGATTGCCAAGATGTTCCTTCTTGCGTTTAGACGTACTTCTTTGATCTGATTTGGCGTAATATTCTCGAGATACACAGAGAGCGCTTGCTTGTTCAGCCCGCGTAGACTGTCGGTAGCCTTCAGCGGCACAAACAGGATAGAGTGAGGCCATCGCTGAGGGGCAGTTTTCACGGTGGTCGTGCTTGATGCCGAAGATGCATTGACGATCCGTCTTTTAGCCTTGCGGACACCCCAAGTTTCCATTAAGCAGTCATTAGCTTGCGAGACGCAGTGGTTCCTTTCATCAGTCGGTGACATTGTGGCAACCCTGTGCCAAGTCGCTAAGAGTTCATGCTTTCGTGCTGGTGGCTCTAAGCTTAACTTGGGTTACGGCAAGGAGACTTCGTTTACGAAGGTGACGAGAGTGCAAGTTGCATTTCATCCGGTTTTCTTGTTTCGGCTTGGTCGAAGCTGAACCCACTGCACTTCTTTATGTCTAGTTGTGAGGAGCCGATGTATTCGAAGATTGCTCGAGACAGCCAAGGGTGGTTCAGATTGTTGGCGTAAATGGAACAGTCATCCTTGTAGGTGCTTGCTGATAATGCTCTGACTTCACTTCTTTGCAGGTGCACATCCGTGTGCAAAGTGGCAACAGGACAAACATAAGAAGAATTTCCAATAGCGGAGCGCCAATTCATAGACAATCGAACAATGCACGTGCGTGGTGTTGGCAATTGCGCTGGAGCAAGAAGCGTGAAAATTCGTTGAAGAATACACACGCAGAAAAGAACCCAGGGTACAATAGTAATTGAAGCGTGAAAAGCAAGGCCGGTTGGCTCATGTTTGGAGGCGAGAAAAACTCCAGACAAGGACGAAAAAGAAGGCATATTCAATCACAGATCGTCGCCGAACTTACGACCACTTTATTGACGCATCCACGTATACCTAAACTGTTCTATCTCGCACACGTGCACAAAGTACCACGTGAAGCCTATTCGGCTTCGCGCTGTATAGCTGAAACAGTATAGACTGGATTGTAGATTATGGATTTCCGTGATGCGGTAATTATCGCCAGCCATTGTGACCACACCATCACAATCATAGTGCTGCTCGAACGATCCATCATTCGTATTCCCGTTAAGCATAATCCAATTGAGAGCACTTATGCATGTTCACAAGTCTACGTATAAAAACTGACACTCACTTGCATGTACTTACACGCTTTGTTGGGACGTTAGGGTTGCGGCACACCCGGGCTCCGTTTGGTAGCGTGAGCTGAGTTCCTCTTGAGAAACTAAAATGCTCGAAGGTTCGGAAAACGAAAACAAATAAGTTTAAAGACACTTTTTGCGTACTTTCTCACATAAGGGGAATGTCAAAGCTTCCCAAATCCCCGTAAATAGCACCCGTAAATAGCATCCGCGGGGCCATGCCCGCTTTTTTTTCTTAACGCGAAGCATTTCTTACCGAACTTCGGTGACTTAGAGCGTATCTATCTATCTATCTATCTATCTATCTATCTATCTATCTATCTATCTATCTATCTATCTATCTATCTATCTATCTATCTATCTATCTATCTATCTATCTATCTATCTATCTATCTATCTATCTATCTATCCGCCTACGACTTTTAGCTGTGCTAGCCGTTTCGATAATGGTATCGACACTGAACTTGATATGGCATAACGTGACTATGACTAGCGTAGTTGACTAGTCATAACATAAAAATCATGGCACGTCTCTCATGACTATCATGATTTACATTTGGTGATTTCGCTGCGTTTACGGTGGTTTCGTTCAGATGACATTTTGATAAACTGGTTTGGTATGACATGACTGCATGGCGAACATTAGTGACAGACCCTAACGAGGAAATCATGACATGCTTGTCATGGTTTTCATGTCACGACTACCTGCACCGCTCATGGTGTGCTCCCGGTCGTCTCGCTAGCTTCACATATATCAAATTTGGTATTACGGGACGGGAATAAATTGCGAAGGTACATGGCTAGTGCAAACAGGAAAGTGATAAGGTCAGTGTCATGTAATAACATGACTACATGCTACGCTCATGATGCACTTGTGGCCCTTTCATAGCTTCACATATACCAAATTTGGTATTACGTAACGTGAATCAATGATGAAGGTAAATGACACCTCCAAGCATGATAATCATGACACGAGTGTCATGTAAAACATGACTACATGCTGCGTTCATGGCGCGCTCGCCACCGTTTCGCTAGTTCCACATATATCATATTGGGTATCACGTGACGTGAATAGTAGACGAAGGTAAATTACACGTCAAAACATGATAATCATGATATGATTGTCATGCGAAACAAGATTACATGCTACGCTCAACGCGTGCTCCCGGCCGTTTCGCTAGCTTCATATGCACCATATTTAGTACTTAGGTGACGGGAATAAACGAAGATGGTAAATGACATGCCTAAGAATGAAAATCATGACATGCGTGTCCTGTAAAACAAGACTACCTGCTACGCTTATATTGTGCTCACGGTGGTTTCGCTAGCTCCACATAGACGAAATTTAGTATAAGCTGACGTGAACAGATGACGAAGGTAAATGGCATGTCTAAACATGATAATCATTATATGCGTGTCATGTAAGGCATGTTATGCCAGCGAGTCCTCGTCAAACGACCGTGCCTCTGAAAAAGGCAATCTGGGTCAAGGACAGCCCGCAGTCGGCCTGGCGCGATCACCTCGGCGGCGTGAACACGCGCGGCGCCCCTCTGGCCCACGTGCAGTGAGTCAGCTGCGCGCGTGACAGCGAGCCGGCGTCCGCGTGTCTGGTGGTCTGACGCATGGCGCGGCGCGCCATTGGAGGAGTCTGCCCTGACGACAAAGCGGCGCTTCTGATTGGACATTTTGGTTGGACCCGGTGTAAATAAAAGAAGCCCTGCGGCGCGTCGCGATCGGCGGTCCTATGCGAGCGAGAGGAGGCCCCGTGTCGGAGAGCCGGCATGTGTGTGAGTCGGCGGTTTTAGGCGAAAAGCTGACCTATGTGTTAGAGAGGAGAGTTCGGCTCTTCGAGTCTCTGTCGGCCCCAGTGCCGAAATTGTAACGCCTCTGTATATATGCTGTACATAAACCTTGTTTAACTCACCGTCGTCTCGTCCGCTCGTCTTATCGGCTCTGCGCAGAAGCAGTCGCGAGCTGATAAACATACGCTACGCAACAGTGGTGGCAGCGGTGGGATCGGTCCGCTACGCAACAGTGGTTGGCAGCTGCGGGATCGGCCGGCGTCAGCGACATCGATGCGGTGAGTGCCTGATGTTTTCCCCTCAGTTCACCAGACTACTCTAGCTCAGGTTGTAGTAGTTTAGAGAAGGGCTTTGTGAAGCATTGAAGTGAGCTTTGATCGTTTCAAGCCAAGTCGAAGCGCTTTGAAACCAAAGTTAATGCGGAGGGGGTAAACACGGGAGTGTGAAAAATTGCTTGCGCGTCTTGCTAGTAGGCTTATAGTGGGTACGGCAAGTAGATTCTTAACAGGGGAAACAGCAAGAGGCTAGTGTGAACGATGGAGAACCTTAAAGTGAAGGAACTCATCGAAATTTGTGAGGAACTCGGCATTACTTTGGGCCGTGCGAAACGAAAGCAAGCGATCCTTGAGATCATGAAGGATGAGGGAGTGTCGGCTGAGGAAGTCGATGAGGCCTGGGTGGATATCAAAGCACGCCGTGAGGAGGCTGAAAGGCGAGAAGTAGAAGCTCGCGAACGTGAGGAGGCTGAAAGGCGCGAAGCTCGCGAACGTGAAGAAAGGCGCGAAGCTCGCGAACGTGAAGAAAGGCGAGAAGCTCGCGAGCGCGAGGAGGCCGAGAGACAAGAGCGCCTAGAGTTGAAACGACTAGAATTGGCAATCCTACAGTGTTCGCAGGCGCCTAGCGTAGCTTCTCCGACGATTCAGGTCAGCGGTTTCAGAATTCGGGACCAACTGCCACCGTTCGTAGTAGGCGAGGACATGGCGAAGTATCTCGTCAAGTTTGAACACGTCTGTGAGCGAAATGCTTTGGAGCAGTCTCTTTGGGCGCGGAACCTGCTAGCTCTTCTTCCCGGCGAAGTGTCCGACGCGATAACTTGCTTGTCGAGGGAAGCGTTCGAGAGCTATGACGAGGTTAAGGAAGTGCTCTTGAGACGTTATAAGTTGTCACCCGAGGCTTTCAGGCAAAGGTTCCGGTATGCTGAAAAGGGGAATGAGTCGCACGTTGACTTCGCGTTTCGTCTTAAAGCCGATTTGATTGAATGGCTCAAGGGCGAAGGTGTTTATGACGACCGCGATAAAGTGGTGGAATGCGTTGCATTGGAGCAATTCTACCGCTGCATCGAGGAGGATGTCAAACTTTGGCTGCAGGACAGACTTGGAGACGTACAGTTAAACAAGGCAGCTGAGTTAGCTGAGGAGTATTATACTCGCCGAAAGTTGCATAGCAGGGCAGCAGCGCGTTGAAAAGGATGAAAAGAAAGAGGGCTTTTCAAGGAAACCTGATCAACGGAAACCCGTTCCGCACCGTAATTTCAAAAAGGACCCGTCTCTTACGAAGGACAGTGTAGGGGAAGGGCAAACAGAAGCGGAGAAATCGAGGGAGGTTTCTTCCACACAGGCATCTGAATCGGAAAACAAACGGAAGCCGCTAATCTGCTACAACTGTAAAAAGGAAGGGCACATCGCGAGAAACTGTCAGGAAAAGTTTGCCTTCGCAACGATCCGAGAATCAGAAAAAAACATTCGGTTGTTGGAGCCGTATCTCCAAGAAATTAGGGTCAATGAGAAAACGTGCCGAGCACTTAGAGACTCAGCGGCAACCATGGACGTTGTCCATCCTTCATTGGTGTCTCCGGATGACTTCACAGGAGAATGCGCGTGGATTAGGCAAGTCGCCGAGGTGCAGAGTGTTCGCTTACCAATCGCCACGGTTGTCATTGAAGGCCCGTTCGGTAAGCTTCGCACCGAAGCAGCTGTGTCTGCCGCGCTAAATGATCGTTTTCCTTATCTATTCTCCAACAACTCAGAGCAGCTTCTCAAAGAGCAGGGCAAATCGTTCTTCCCCAACTTAGCGTGCATGGCTCTCACGCGATCGCAAGCGCGAAAGCTTTCGCGGAAGCTTGACTTGGTTCCATGCGGTGAACTCTCAAGTGACCTTGTCGGCGGGTCGACGGAACCCCAGAAAGGAAATTTTCCGCATGAGTCATGGGAGCAGTCACGCGAGCGGCCCGTCGCGGGAGCGGCCGGCGCGGTATGCGCTGGGGGAGACGACGTGGCGCCATTGAGTCAGAGCGAGAGGGTTGCAACGCTCTCGCCTGTAGCGGAAAGTTGGAGCGAGCTGCCGAGAGTTGATCGAGAGACGCTCATTCGAGGGCAGCGTGAGGATCTCTCGATTGAAGCGCTCGTGGAAAGCCAGAAAAACGCGGCAAAAGTGCTGTCGAAGGAGCACTACGAGAAATCGGGGAAGAAGCGCGCTTTTGAAGTTGATAATCAGGTAATGCGGCTGCAGCCACCCAAAAGGAACAAGCTTGAGGTTGATTGGGAAGGGCCCGCCAAAGTATTATCGAAGCCTTGCGATACAAATTATGAAGTGAAATTAGGAAGGCGGCCGGACAAAATTTACAACTTGATGAAACCATACGTTCAACATCAAGCGGTCGTAAATCTGTTGTTGAATGCTTCAAAGGAAGAGGAAGCAGAAATT
Source organism: Rhipicephalus annulatus (assembly GCA_013436015.1). Classification (NCBI taxonomy): domain Eukaryota; kingdom Metazoa; phylum Arthropoda; class Arachnida; order Ixodida; family Ixodidae; genus Rhipicephalus; species Rhipicephalus annulatus. The sequence goes on along the minus strand of WOVY01001062.1, from coordinate 12,107 downwards.
TTGAGTTCTAGTGAGGTAATTGAAGGGGGATCGAAAGTAATCCGGGAGCAGATAAACCTAGAGCCTAGCGTAAGTGAAGGAGGACCTGAGAAAGAGGACCTGAGAAAGATTGTTTCCGAGTTTGGGTATGTGTTGTCGGACCGTCCCGGAGAAACGACGGTGATCGAACACGATATCAAGCTAAGCGGTGAGGAGTCAATCAGTAGCAAGCCGTATCGTTGTTCCCTTGTGCAACGTCGAAAGTGTGAGCCGCTCTTGGTGCCGCATAGGTATCGTCGCCTAAAAGTGGCCGGTTACTGAAGTGGAGCATGTTGCTCCACAGCGCAACTTTGACGTTCGCTATCAAAAAAAAAAAATAAAGGAAAGGTAAACGCTAAGGCAGGTGCATTGAGCAGTGAGTTCCAGCTAGTAACTTCTCAACCTTTCGGTTTCTCGTTGGCGATTCGGGGAAAAACTTTTGACCTCATCACGACCTGGGCTGAGTGCTCTCGTTTGGAGTGATCTCAAGGGGCCAACTTTATGTGGTATTCTAATTCGTTGCGTTGTTGTAATTGTGAAAAATTCAAGTTCTTACTTTAAGAGTCTTGTGTCCCACATGTGCCTCTTGATGTAGAGGGAGCAAAATTCCGATAGACACGTAGATAGGTATATGTTGTATTATATTTTGTCTGGTGTTCTGTCGGGTGACCGAGGGCACTTGCTTGTGTCGTGTGTTGTCTGTTGTCGAACCGTTCTTAGCGAGTTGCAGAACCATCGACAAGTGCTGAAGCCGAAGATGGTCAGAAGAGACGAGTGAAGCTGGTCGACAAGTTGTGGCGACAAGCCAGTGGAGCTGGGATCCGTCGTCAAGAATGGGCTGTATTCCCGGAACAGTCTGGAGCTGTATTCTCCCCATGGGCCTGGAGGCGAACCTGGAGGGACCTGGCGAACGAGCGCACCTGACATCCGAGCCCCGTGGAAGCAGCTCGTCTTTCCGGTGCATTGTCTGGCGGCGGGGGTGCTGTTATGCCAGCGAGTCCTCGTCAAACGACCGTGCCTCTGAAAAAGGCAATCTGGGTCAAGGACAGCCCGCAGTCGGCCTGGCGCGATCACCTCGGCAGGCGTGAACACGCGCGGCGCCCCTCTGGCCCACGTGCATTGAGTCAGCTGCGCAGCGTGACAGCGAGCCGGCGTCCGCGTGTCTGGTGGTCTGACGCATGGCGCGGCGACGCCCATTGGAGGAAGTCCTGCCCTGACGACAAGCGGCGCTTCTGATTGGACATTTTGGTTGGACCCGGTGTAAATAAAAGAAGCCCTGCGGCGCGTCGCGATCGGCGGTCCTATGCGAGCGAGAGGAGGCCCCGTGTCGGAGAGCCGGCATGTGTGTGAGTCGGCGGTCTTAGGCGAAAGGGCTGACCTATGTGTTAGAGAGGAGAGCTTCGGCTCTTCGAGTCTCTGTCGGCCCCAGTGCCGAAATTGTAACGCCTCTGTATATATGCTGTACATAAACCTTGTTTAACTCACCGTCGTCTCGTCCGCTCGTCTTATCAGGCTCTGCGCAGAAGCAGTCAGCGAGCTGATAATCACTACGCTACGCAACAGGGTTCACTAGCACGGTAATATTTTAGTTGCATTGATGTAATCAAACACAGTGGAGCATACATCCCTGTGGCAGTAACCTAATGAAGTTCCGCCAAGTGATAAAATTACTGGTACATTTACTTGTGTTTCTAGCTTTTGTAATGGGGCTACTAAAAATCTTTTTCTCTGACAAGAATAACGATGGCAGAATAAAAAGAAATGTTCAATTGTTTCAATTTCTTGCACCAAATGCATAGCGATGACGCCTTGAGTCGAGCTTTGTTAAGGTAATAATTTAGTTGTGGAACTGCACAGCGCAATCTGGTATAAGTGACCTCCAGCTGGCGAGATACACACCACTGTTTATTCCAGCAATAGCTCAAATGCTCGAAATCTTTGAATTTATTCAAATTACCTTTTCCCCACAAGCAGGCAAGCATTTCGGAACCTTAGCGCTGTCACGTAAGCCGTATCTGGCAAAACTGGGATGGTGGGCCCACCCAGCGATACTGCTGGTAAGGAGTCCGCCATTTCGTTCAAATATAATCCGCGGTGGCCCGGTACCCATAGCAAGTGCAGTTTTTTACGTTTTTCGGTACTAAAGCCAAAACATATTCATCAGCTCTACATTTACTGCCGCAGAAAGTGCATTGCAAACTGATAACGAATTTGTAATGATAACTGCTAATGATTCGCTTGAGGGCAATTTGCGTAGGGCAAATACAATGGCCAATAATTCTGCAACTAATACCGGGGTATAATCTGGGAGTCGAATTGAAAAGGACCAGTCCAAAGAAGGAGAGAAGATGCTGGTTGTTTCCACCCGTCTCTATCATCCTCGTTTTCTTCCTCGCTGGGTTCTGTAGAATCACTTTCTTCCTCGCTGGCTTCTGTAGCCACATAGTTGTCTTCGTCACTAAAATCGTCTTCGCTTTCGCTATAAGCTTCAGATTACTGCCTTAGAAGGCACTCGGTGAAAAGGTAGCCATTTCGCTGCAAGCGGCACCGAATCTGAACTGCGCGCCACTCGAACAATCGAATAGTTCAATCGCGTAAGCTGTGCCATCTGGTGAAAAAAACAAAGCTGAATTCAAGGCAGTTCATGACTTCTATAAGAGGTAGCGCAACATGCACAATAAAAAATGCGCGCGCAGTTGTAACAGGTTTCGTTAATTAGTGAGGCAATCGCCGGGCTAATTACAAGGGCCGAAGTATCGGCCCCCCGAACCGCACCACGAAAGCGTGGACAATTTAGAAGTGGTCCTTTTTGGCGCGCCAGCGGACGCCAGCTGTGGCCCAAAGAACAAGTCAGAGCCGAGAGTTGATAAACACAACAAAATTATATTCTCAATAATGGCAGATAAAAAAATGATACACAAATATGCACACTCGGCAATAGTAGAATACAATATGTCACCAATCAAACAATGTACTACACAGTACAATCAGCCACACTCGAAACAACGAACACAGACAACAATACGCACTACAATGCAGTCGCATACATTGAACAACCAAGACACTTAAAGACTAAAGAGCACCACGATCCCGTTTGTCAGTGTATGGCAGTCTTAATCACTAATGTGCGTAGTTTACCTGCCTAAGAAAGACGCTGTTGAATCCCTTCTGAATGACAACAACACTGACCTTGCAATATTTACGGAATCTTGGCTTCAGCCGCACATTGCTGACCACGAGCTATTACAAGACGGCCAAGCGTACGCTGTTCACCGGCTTGACAGGGTGGGGCGGAGGGGAGTGGAATATTGATTTTTGTTAAAGAATGTTTTCCTTCTTATGTCATCAAAATGAACTGTCAACACGAAATTTTCTGTGTGAACATTTCACTAGCTTCGAAAATGACTGTGATTATTGCTTGTTACCGCGCTCCTAATTGTGATACCTCCTTCATTTATGAACTAAATACAGTTCTGGTACATCTTTACTCTCGTTTTCCTTTTGCTAATTTCATGCTCTGTGGTGACTTTAATTTTCCAGATATTAACTGGACAAATTTTGAGTCAGATAACCGCCAGTTCAAAGATTTTCTTGAAATTACCCTGGCGTTTAACGTTACTCAGATGGTTAATACACCAACCCGTGGGGCAAATATCTTAGACCTCGTACTTGTTTCCAACACTGATACAGTTAAATCGGTATCATCCGTTGAAGGTCTAAGTGACCACAATTTAGTGCTATTTAACCTAAGCATCCCACGTCCTGTACGACAGCGCTCAATAAAACACATCAGGGATTACAACAAAGCCAATTTCACAAAAATAAACTCAGAATTAAGTGAGTTTCTTGATTACTTCCGTCGGTCTGCTTCACTTCGTTCAGTAGACGATATTTGGCTGTTATTTAGGAATAAGTTAACATCGCTTGTAGAGTTACATGTACCCCTTGTACGCATTCGCGGTGACCTGGGAAAACCCTAGTTTTCGAACACACTAAAGAGGTTGTTAGAGAAAAAAAAGCGTCTTTTCTGCGATGGGAAGCAATCGGTAACTTCCTCAAAGTGGGAAAGTATTTTATGAGTCTGCGTCAATACACTTCTGCTTTGAGGCAATCCAAAAAGAAGTTCTTCCACCACGACTTGCAGACCATTATGCGTGTCAACCCTAAAAAATTCTGGAAAATCCTCACACCTAGTAAAAGCTCTAATAACATTTCTTTGATTTACCCTGATGGTTCCAATGTGCCAATTGATGAGCGATCAGATGTAATCAACTCGTACTTTTAATCTGTTTTCACTAATGAACCCACGCTAAACGACTTTGATCCGCCCAACCTTTCTCTTTCCGATATGCCTCCTATAATCATTACTTCTGAAGGAATGTTGAAGCTCATTGAAAAAATGAAGATTTCTAGTGCCCCAGGACATGATGGTATTACAGCCAAAATACTAAAAGGCACGAAAGTGTTCTCTAGTTCTATATTAGAAATAATTTTCACGCAGTCAATCACTGACAGTTCACTTCCGACGGACTGGAAAATTAATAAAGTAGTACCTGTATACAAGTCTGGCAGCCGCTCGGATCCCTCCAACTATCGTCCCATTTCGCTTACAAGCATTGCCTGCAACCCCTAGAACATATAATTTACTCACAAATAGCATGTCATCTAGGTAATCATTCCTTCTTCTTCCCCAATCAACATGGTTTTCGGCCTAACCTATTATGTGATACTCAGCTCTTTGAATTTGTTACTGAGCTTCACTTAATCTTAGACTCATCCTTTCAAACTGACGTCATTTATCTTGATTTTGCGAAAGCTTTTGATTGTGTCCCCCACCAGCGACTTCTGGCCAAGCTCTCATGCCTACAGCTGGACCCCCTAGCGTTGTCATGGATCCGATGCTTCCTGACCAATCGTCTCCAATACACGGTTGTCGGTAATCACTGTTCAGCCACTACTAACGTGATTTCCGGAGTACCACAGGGATCCGTTCTTGGTCCTCTGCTCTTTCTCATCTTCATAAACGACCTTCCTAATGGCCTTTCATCTTCTATTCGACTTTTTGCAGATGACTGCGTTCTTTATCGTCGCATCGCACACCGAAATGACCATGAAATCATTCAAAGCGACTTACATCAAATCAAATCCTGGTGTTCCAATTCATTAATAAAACTCAATATTTCGAAATGTAAAGTTATGCAGATATCCCGTAAGCGCTCCAACAGTAATTACACGTATTCCTTAAACTCGATAGCTTTGTCCCTCGTCGAATCTATTGTTATCTTGGTGTCACAATAACAAAAAATTGACATGGTCCGATCATATCACCAAATTAGCAGCCAACACTACTAAATCACTTGGATACATCAGACGTTCTCTTTCCTCGTGTCCCTCATCCACGCGAAAACTGGCTTGTGAAACATTTATAAGAAGTAAGCTTGAATATGCCTAAGCTATTTGGAGCCCTCATCAAGCATGCCTAATTAACACTTTAGAATCTATACAGCACCGTGCGGCCAGATTCATCTCTTCTAGGTACGGGCGTGATGAAAGCATCAGTGCCATAAAGTCATCATTGGGACTCGAGTCATTTTCGTTCTGTCGGAAGATTGCAGGGCTGTGCTTGTTCCATAGGCTTTACTATACCTTCCCACATCTTCACGGTAATCTCTTTATCCCGCCAAGCCGTACATCTCGTCGTCTTTTTAACTCGTGCAGCGTCCAGCGTTTGCACGGCTGTACGTCTTCTTTTAATCAATCTTTTTTGCCAACAGCCATTGCAGAATGGAACACTTTGCCAGACTGTGTTGTCGTTGAGCGAAACCCTATTGCGTTTAAGCAGTTGCTCACTGAACATCTTACGCTGTAAAATTCTTTTACACTGTTCTTTCTTTTCGCCTTTATATGCCTGATTCAAATTGTTACATTTTTTGTGCTTTTAAATAAGTCTGCATTTCTATGTGTTATGTTTCAGTATTGTGATCCGATATGTTTTGTAACTCTTTATGTAAACCTCCCCCCTCCTTATGTAATACCCCGAAAGGGGCCTTTGAGGGAAAAATAAATGATGATGATGATGATGAGATGGAAAACCTATTCAGTCCAAAGTTCTTGGAACAAAAGTCTGGATGATACTCTTCCGAGAATCACTCACTCAAAGTCCAGCGTTGTTGTCCTTCCGTTGTCCCCGAAGTCTCTCTTCCAGGAAACCTCTGTTGTTCCGCTGCCCCCGAAGTTTCTCTTCCAGGAAACTTCGCCGAGTTTCTCTTCCAGGAAACCTCGCGTCTTCAATTGGCCACTCTTCAAGCTTCAACTTCTTCGCCGGAAACACGTCGGCTTCACACACGCAGCTGTTGCCACGCGGTCTTCGCTCGATTGCGGTAAACACACACTCTTGCCTGTAGCTCGAGTCGTCACCCCTCAGGTGGAAATCATCTTTTTCTCCTGCTTTGACTCTACAGACAAAACCTTCGCCGACTACAGGGCGGAATCCTTACGCGCTCTGGCGCTAACTTCAGTCTTCCCCTGATCTCCCATCTCCGCTGCTCGGTTAAGGTGGCGGTTCTACTGTCGCCATATTGCGAGTAGTTCTGGAAAAAATACCAGACGGCGCCACCAAGTCAGGACTGGAAGGCCAACATTTCGGAGGTGAACTGCCACACGTGTGCCGGCGCGCCACACTGCATGACGAGGGGGTGCAAATCGCGCATGACACGGTTCGAAGAAATGAGGCACTGAGCAGGGGCTTTTTTTTCTCCCCTTCAACGACACCTCCATCTCTCTCCCATGCTCACTAGCCCCGGACCCCTGCGGTCGCTGCTTTTCAAGAGATCCCTCATGTAGGCTGCGTAGCCTGCTTGGCCAGCTGCTCTACGTTCCGTACAGTGCCGAAATGCGGGGTTGAGTGAAAAACTCTATAGCGGAGGTCACAACAATGTATACAATGGAGATCAAAACTTGGACTATGAGTATTCATGCGAGGTTCAACGGAACAGTTTGTTCTACAACTAATTGGGGTTGCTGGAGCATGATGCGGTTCGGTGGGACAGGAGAAGGCAAATTATATTTGACTATGTATACTTCCTTCCCAGTATGACCTAAGCTTCCAAATTAAAAAAAACAAAAAAAACGGCTAGTTAGGCAAATCGCGTGCTAGAAGTGCGGCCGCTGTGTCTCACTGTGCCCAACACGTGCCGACTGCATAATCATTAGTTTTCCCCACTATACGTAGCGTAATTTATTTCATTAGAATTGAAACTTCAGCAGGCTAGTATGAATTCATGTTTTGGGTGATGCAGCGTTTATTATCACGTTGCCGTACGCAAACCATCGAACTAGTCGACAAACTATTTTTATGACGCAAATGAAGCAATTACCTCTTGTGTGTCATATGAGCGATACTCGCACATGCGTGGCCTGAGTGGTCCAGGTGCGTTATTCCCTTGTCCAAGGAACGACTTCTCTATTCACGTACGCTATTTCAACATCTTTTTTTTTCCTGTAAAGGTCGTGGCAATAACATGAAGAGTGATCGTTTCGCCCAAATCAGTTATTGACTGCAAGCTCGTAGATTCGAGGCTGTTACCTCAGCTCTATAAACATCTCATGATAAAAAACTGGGGCGGATTCACACAAAACCTCCAGGAGTGCAACAAGAGAGGGGAAGACTTATGGTACAGTGCATCTCCCATGCATCTTTCTACAGAGCCGCTGCTTGTATTACTTCTATGTCCTACCCATTTCGAGTTCGTAAAGCGCATACAAGGCAAAAACATGAGTACACAAATACAATAGTTGCAAAGGAGTTGAATAAAAGGTCTTGTCGCACTGGATAAGGCTTTTGGATGCATGATTGGTGAATTCAAATAACTATGTCGGCTAACATATCTTCAAGCAACCCTTATTGGTAAGGGTATTACCCCTTCTTGGTACCTGGTAAAACGCGTTCCTCGCTCACTATTGACGGGGGACTAACTGGAGGAGAAAGGCGCGTCGCGTTCGCACATTGTTCACTGATAGGCGCGTGGCTAATTTACTTATACGTACGTGGCTTTGAAAGTCTTCCTAGTTAGGAAGCACATGTTGGCAGCCACCGGCTGTGTATGAGAGAGGGTCGGGAGAGGAGGCAGTTGTCGTTACTTAGGTAAAAGAGAAAAATTTAGTGGACTTTAGTCCCGAGAAGCTCTTGTTTTCTGTCCTCGCAGATGTCTTGTAGTGTGCGAGAAGTGCACACAAGACCAACACGACGAGTGGTCGGCGTTCCTTTGTCATGAAAAGTACTCTGGGTCGACTTAACCCTCGAAATCCACACCTGCCTGGCGCATTTGTGGGATACGTCTTTCTAGCGCATTACCCTCGTTTACATGGTCGTGATGCGCCAGTTGTCGTGCCGGCTTACGGCAAACTGTCGACGCCCGGCTATACGCAAACGTGCTTTCTTATCGAGGAAAGACGAACTGGACCCCACTCCCAACAACCGTGGAGACAGCGTGCCGGCCTCTTGTTGAATGAAGTTAGTCGCCCCAGCTGGCAGCCGACTGACTGGCAGTTGCCTCGAGCTGTCAGGCTGTAATCAATCTTACACGAATGCCAGAGTAGCCCATCGACTTTGCAAGCGCGTTTCGGAAAGGTGATGCAACGCCGTTTGCAGGACCTCTCTTCTTCTGTACGCCGCAGCTACCATGTGGTGTCGGATTACAGCGAGCGAGTATCGGATTACAGCGACTTGTAGCTGGGGCGAGTTGGTTTATGTAAAAGAAACTAAAAAAATTACTAATTAGCTTAGTCGTGCCTCGAGCATGGGAAACAGAAATTCGCACAATTTTCTGCGTCATCAACCACTATATAAATAGGTACATATTAGCGCGAGCAAAATAACAATGACTTGAGAAAGGAGTGGCAGGAGGCAGGAATATCTCAGCTCCCGACATTTCTGCTTCGTCCCACTCTTTCTCGAATGTTTTGTTTTCTTGAGCTAATATTAATAAATTCCTTATAGCGAAAGAGGGACGCACGAAGTTCGCACAACGGTGGGCCACCAATCCCCTCGTTGTAATTTACGGCCCGTGAATCGACCGGCACTCGCAAAACTGCCCATTTCCTACGCATTAGTGCAATGCGCCTTCCATTGCTTACATGAATGCGAAGCGCACGTTTCGCACTCATGTAAACGCGTTTTATGCACACCGATGTCACCACACTTTCTTATAAACTTATCCCTTTCAGAAACGTTTCTGATCTTTTCGAGCTACTAGGCGTAAGTCCAAGATCGGCTATTTCTACTCGTCAGCCTTATGACTCACGCTAACGAGTCAAGGAGCTGCTATCTTGACGCATTGACAGTTCTCCGCACAGCAGACTTCCTAATGGCGAATTGTCAGCAGGTGCCGCATGCCCTTGACATTTTTCTCTATTCTTTTTCTCCCCTTCCCCCTCCCCGTGTAGGGTATCATATAAGCCTTTCCTTTGCCTTTCTCTCTCTCTCTTTCCTTCAGACGAAAGCGTCGGCAGGGTGCCTTGTCGCATGGTGTTGTACACTGGCACCGAAGAAAACCAACAAGTTCCCTACCCGACGTTGCAATCCTTAGATTGAGTGGCATAAACCCTCAGTGCATAGGAAATATAGATGGGCTTCACCACTGCCGCTCCCCCACCAGACCTGCTCAGTGGGAGCATAGTCAAAAGTTATCCGCCTTTCTGCCTCCCTGAAGGACCTCACTTGTCGCGGGTGCTTCAAAGCAGAAAAAAACAAGAGCCCTGGTGCCTCATTGCTGTCCCCGCACCGAAGTACTTTCTTGCACCACGCCGTGCATTCAGCAAATTTCATGCCACTTCACTTCGTTGTTAGTGGCTGAAAAATCTGCAAGATTTTCAGGCAGTAGCATGATTTTAGCCAGTTTATGCAGTGAGCAACGGAATAAATATTGCTCGGTTTTGTGGTTTATTGAAACCGAGAACGGATATTCACAGCTGACTCCGAGAGAAAAGTTTACAAGCGCCCGCGTCCCCTTAGAGCGAGTTTGCAGTGATTATGAGGAACGCCGTCATGGGGTACTTCAGAACATTGGTGATCGCGCATTTCGGCGCTATGGAAATGTGCGCTTGTCGTATATAAAGGCGGAAAGCGAACACGCGTCCTCAACTCCTGCCGCACCGTAGTTTTCCCCAGAGTAAATAAATGAAATAAACACGCAGAAAGTACAAAACAGACTTCATCTCATTCCTGTAGGTGTGCCTCGTTTCGGGTTTGTGCTGTTTGTTGTGATGGGTTCTTACGAACAAGCGCAGCACGTCTGAAGCTCCGTATATTTCACGGTAAAAAAAGATATTCACAAATACCTTACTCACGCACGTCTGCTCAGTTTGCTCCTATCGCTCGTTTGTCGTTCGTTTTTCTGCTTTCTTCTGACTGTCGTCGCACAGTCTCGCTTTTCGCTATAGTCCATGGGGGGGTGAGGAGGGCGACAAAGACGTGCACACATAAAAGAGGGACTTTCCAAGAATTCGGCCTTTCTCTTTCCATGAAGACGCTCACCCCACCATCTCGGAGGATACTGCCGACCTGTTTTCACTCTCTCCCGCGGTACCGCGCAGCCTTATGAGACTCTGAGGGGAGGAAGGCTTACAGATGGCGGTGCATGGTTTGAAGTTAGAAAAGACGTTTCCTCCTGAGGATGGATGGATGGATGGATGCTATGAGCGTCCCCTTTATAACGGGGTGGTGACAAGTATGCCACCAGGCAAAATGTTTTTGCACGCCGCATTCGGGAAGACAGGGAACCTTCAAATTCAGCGCTTTCCTTATTTCTGTTTAGGTGGCGCTAGAGGAAGATTTTCGTTGTAGTGATAGGAATAATGTGAATTTCGCAATATTCCTGCAGTTCTTGTGTGCGATTCGTGTGCATAAGTATACCAGGAGACCGTAACTGTTATAGTTTAGACTATGCATGCTTAGATTTCATTGCTATTTCAAGATAACAACGACTTTGTTGATGTTTACGGCACGATAAATTAAGACAATTCGCGAGCTTTGTTTCGCATTTCTGCTTACTTTATTGAAAAACGCTACGTTGAGGAAATAGATCAGGGGTTCTAGTTTATCTACGTGCAAATTCAGCAAACGAACTTCAGTAGTTCTCCGCAAAAATGGGCCACGGTAGGTCTATCTAATGAGAATATTGAACAATTTAGATCAATATAATTAAAAAGTGAGCGGGCGTACATAAATAAAATTGAGCACTCAAACGGAAAATGCCATCCCCTATGTACACCCAGAAAATGAATTTTCTCTAGCGAATAGGTGCTGGATAGTCCGCCTCGACATTTACTAAATTTGGCTCTTTTCAAAAGCTAATCAGCAATACAATAAAAGTGCTAGAATAATTGCTACGTTGAGGAAATAGATAAATATGTCTTAAATGTTCTGCGCAAAGAACAGTGCTGTAACTGCAGCAGATTTTTCAGAAAATGGTCACTGCTGACACACAGTCAGACCAAATCATGTAACTAGCGCTTATTCTTGGCTCTCCCTACCCAAATGCTAAAAGCTTACTTATTTTTAGTAGATATGTTTAAAATGTACAAAAACTAAGCTTTTCAATGACACATAAACCAGCTATATAAGACAAGAAGAACAGCCGCCACGTTAGTTGGAAAAGTGACAAAAACGATGTGTTCGTGCCGCCGGAGTGAGACCGCCGCCTTAAATACCTTCCGCGCGCGATTCCAGAAAATTCTCAACATTTCGTCGGCGTGATGCGCAGCGAAGGCTGGGGGAAAGCGCGAGACGGTACGAGGACCGCCCGCGACGGATGACTCAACCCAGGATCACTACGCCCCTTTCCATCTAGAAATTTCGAGGGCTTGCTCGACCGCCGATGTGGGGTGAGGAGGTTCGTCGGCAAACCTACGCTTCCGAGGAGAGAGGGACGCGTGCCCGGGGAGTCTTTGGATGCTTGTTTTCTTTTTTTTATTGTTGGACCTCGCGGCGTCACTCTGGCGTTTTCGTCGCGAGAATTTGGCGGCGTGCCATTTTTTGAGCGCTCGTTTTGTGACAGCAGTTCAATCAGGAGAAAGCATGTCAGGCAGTG